>QZCP01000112.1:698474-766678 GCA_003956705.1 Brevipalpus yothersi
GAGAGAGAGAGAGAGAGAGAGAGAGAGAGAGAGAGAGAGAGAGAGAGAGATGATATTCAGTGGGAACCCGGAAGCATTAATAGAAGCGATTCTGTTGAGCAATGAGGAGCTGGCAGCCACATTGAGCCCCCTTGTTTCGTTTGGAGGAAAATTTTCTAGTCAACGAACTTTCTCTGCCTCTCTCGACTCTGATCATCATCATATTGAGCCACCAAATTCTCTGAAGTATAATTCAGACGTTCATCCATCATTTGGTACACCATGAGTAAAGGTGTTCATTGAGAGGGAGACTATACATGTACTACATGTACACTCGTCAACTGGTCTGACTTGGCGAAAGCACTACAAACAATCCATAGAGAATTTGAAGAGAGAGAGTAAGATGCACTCGTGTTCATGCTCACGCTTGCCAGGAATGTATTATGTGGATTGGAATGAATCGTGATCCAAGAAAGATAATTTCTACCATGAAAAATTTGAAAATTTAGTGAGTAAATTAACTCTTTCATCAGCGGCCAGTTTCTCTCTCCTTCTTTCTCTCTCTCTCTCCTTCTTTCTCTCTCTCTCTCTCTCGCTCTCTGAGCAGGTTGAAGAGTGACGGTTGCTGATGGAGAATCTCTTCTCTCTCTCTCTCTCTCACTCACTCACTCTCTTCTTGTATTTTCATGTTTGAATGTTTGGACTCAAACTTATTTGATTATTCGTCAATCGTCTTCCCGATATATTTTGACCTGTAAATTTTTGTGTATTTCTCAATTTTGTCTCTCTATTTTATGGTTACTGTTGAAATTCACCACTCATCTTTCTTTTGTTTGTGTGTGTGTGTGTGTGTGTGTGTGTGTGATTCGTTTTGATGATGGCAGAAGCCAGCATCCCAAGATGGTGAACCAATTATGGTTCATTTTGAAACAGGCCCACTTTGACCACCACTATTGCTGATCGGCAGCCATTCATCTTTATCATCATTCTTTATCCCCTTTTGTGTCTCAATTCAACATCTTCACCTCAAATCTGGATTGCATCGAGACGCTCTCATCTAATCTCAAAACAAAATCAACATTCCAAATTGACATATATTTCGATTATTTGTTTGATTATACTGTTTTTGTTCATGTTTTTGATCATATGAATTCTCAATCCTTACAAAATTTCCTCTGATCACTTCATTCAATTGTCAATTGTGTTCGTGTTTTTACCATCTCTCGAATCAATAAAATCCGCCATTTTCCCTGGATCGATGTGAATATCAGTTAGTCTTCACTACTCCAATCCCATCGAGACGGTGTTATTGTTCTGAAAATTGTTTGTGAAAATGCTTAGTACAAAAGGAACTCTCATCCAAAGATCTCGTCCATCTCCATTGATTGCCAATGGAAAGGTGAGAGACCATAGGATTGTTACAACGCTGATGATCCGCCAATCATTTGTGTTCATTTTCCTAATCAGTGATTTGTCTTCATTTCGCATTCAATATCTTATCCTATCCTATTCTTATTATTACAGGGCATCCCAAAATCCATCGATACCAAGAAAAGTATTTCATCATTGTCTAATAAACCCTCATCAAGATGCCCGCCATCTTCATTCTCATCAAATTCTGTTCGCAACCCAGCGCCTCAAAGGCCACCTTCTAGAGAATTCAATCATCGAACTCAGCGTTCTGAGCAGATTAACGAGGAAACGACTACAGCTCGACAGATACCAAAGCTTCAAACAAATTTCAACTCTCATAAATCTCAATCATCATCCATTGCTAAGAGAACTAATGCCACTGATGGCAACGCTCCATCCAAGATAGTTGGTGCAAAGCTCAATGGAATCTCGAGCGACTCAAGAGGTTTTGATAAATCTGCTCATCCTCCTCGTAAGATTGGAACAGTGTCTGATAGGAAAGCTCCAATCGTTTCCCATGTCACAAATGGCTTTGCTGTCAATACAAACAGCGTTCGAAAGGGTGCCACTCTAGGTACCGCCAGTGCACGAGCAGCTACCACTCTGATTTCATTCCAACGAGACATTGATCGTTACAAAAAACTTTCCGAACATCAAAAACGTGACTTGATAGCTGCCAAGAGTGAAATGTCTCAAGCTCATCTTTTGGTGGAGGGATTGCTTGTTGTTGTTAAATATCTTACTGAGCATATGAACGCGTTCGCCAATCCTTCTCTACATTCTGAAATCAGGAGACAAAATTTGAGTATAGACAAATTGAAAGAAGAATGTCGATCATTAGAATTTGTTATTAAGCAATTACGATCAAATCAGTTTGAACGGGAAGATCAGTTGAAAGAAGAAGTTGAACGCCTCTGCTTGGAGATTGCTAATGAAAAAAAAAGGCATGATAAAGAAAAATCTCAGCTTTTTGATATGTTTGAAGATCAAATGAGAGATCAAAAAAAGAATTTTGAAAAGGACATGAAGAAAGCAGAAGAGGAAATGCTTAAATTAGAACACGACAAGGAACACCTTAAGCAAGAAATCGATAAAAAGCTTCAAGAAATTCAGCGCCTCACTGACCATGTGAGAAATCTCGAGGACAGTTTGTCTATGGAGAAGGACCGTCGCTGTCGTATGCTGCAAGAACGAGTTCAATTCATGACTAATGAAATACAAAGTTTGAAAGATGTGTTGGAACTTAAAGACAACGAATTGAAATCTCTCAAAAATCGCATACAAAAGGAAGAGTTGAAAGCTCAAGATTTAGAGACTTGTCAACTCACGATTGCCAATCTCACCCAACGGCTAGAAGCTTTAGAAGCCGCTGCAAGCCAAAAAAATGCCATAATTGCCACATTAAAGCAGGAAAATGAATCCCTAAAAGACAGATATGACCGAGAGCAGCGAGAACGTCGCAGGATTTCTATGAAAAATGAAGAGTTGGAATTCACTCTTTCCGAGATCGTTACACCCAGCAAGAACCTCGCCAACTCGTCCTGTCAGGTGGATGATACATTCGTTACACCCTTTAAGTCTGCCCCTCGCACTCGGCTCACAATGACCAGTGTGCATGCTGCCCCGAAACCCATATCTTCATGGACTAGCCGGAAGCCAAGAACCAGCATGATGGCACGGAAGGATCTACGAAACAGTTTGAATTCTGATGCGAATATTCCACTTGTGCACCCTCTACAGCAATCACCTCCAGTTCCACTCACATTAGAGCAAGTCTCTTCTTCTTCCTATTCCTCCTGCAACATACCTTCAGATGCTCAAACCACATCAGCTCAAGCAGCCCTCACATTCCATGAAAAGGAGACGAACAATCAGAAATGTGCTGAGAAAAAGAGAAATTTCGATCCATTAAAGCCTTTGTCCACGAATTTGCCCCAAAGTATCATGGATAGCGGTTTTGAGGATATTGAGGGGATTAAATGATTGTTTCCATAAAATTATTCGTTATCTAGTCTTTCCATTTCATTCATTCAACAATTTTCGATCACCATGAATTAAAAGTACTTGAGACTTTTAAGAATATTTCATTCTATTTTGAATTCCTTCTGCTCTTTGTGAGAAAATTTAAAGTCGTCGAAGCTATTATACATGTACCAGAACAGAGAGGGAGAAAAAAAGAGAGGAAATCATATATTCAACTATAAATATAAATATAAATATGATATAAATAGTGAAAGGACTTGAAACCAATTGGTCATTTGTGAGGGGAGAATAACTCATTATCGTTGACGTTATTCTTTCAGAAAATTATAATTAAAGGAGATTTCTATGAAGAGCTATTTTTAGGGCACAATCATAGCTGGACTAGTTCTTTTTTCCACGTAGGTAGATGATTGATGACTTTCTTCATGAGAGTTGCTTCAAAATTGGCTTCGAGCTCTTGTGGAGTGAATCCGGTTCATGGTGTAGAGTGTAAATGAAAAATCGACGTTCCTGATTCCACTCGCAGATAGTAGATGGCTGGGTTTTGGATGGTCACTATTTCCATCCTCTTATTCTATGACTCGAACTAACTCCAATTTTCTCATCTTCTTTACTACATTTACCGTCAATACTTGCTGGATGTATCATGTATCATGGAATAGCTAACATGAGATCTAGAAATTTATGATTATCACTCGAATCTGAGTCGTTCTTCCATATCACAGAGGTCGAGATGAATTTGTTTTGATCTCTTTCAATAATTGTCCCGGTCTAGTTCAGGGTCCCATCGTCTCTTCTTCTCTCTGTTCGAAAATCTACCTCATTCTCAAAAATTCTCAAAAATTCTCAAAACTTTGTGCTCACAAAGTTGTCAGAGTCTCGAGTCGTGCTTCACATTGTGAAGTTCACAACTTCTCAGATTTACCAGAGGGCGCTATTAAAACACCCTAGATGGCGCTGGCGACGTATTGGCATTTTAGCCGATTTGCCAACCTAGCTTGATATTTTAGCGCTGGATGAATGAAATGTGTCACTTTTAATTGATTATTAATTAATTAGTTATCAATTTTGGACAATTAATTGCCTCCTCTCCTAGATCAAAGGTTCCACAAGCAAGTCATAGGTATGTTGCCATCGATTGTCTTGATTGTCTTTCATCTGGACCACTGTCTCAACACTCCACTATCCTCGTGTGTATTTATGTATTGAATATGTGGCTATTTTTTCTTTCACAGATTCCTTCAGTAAATATACATCCCAATTAGCCAAAGTATATGTCACATAATGGCAAACTTTAAAGAAATCTGCAAGAATTTTTTCACCGAATATCGTGCTAAAACGCCGAAAAATTTGAAAATAATCGATGCCTACCTTCTTTACATCCTCTTGACTGGAGTCATGCAGTTCCTTTACTGCCTAATCGTTGGTACTTTTCCATTCAACTCATTTCTTGCTGGTTTCATTTCTTCGGTAGCTTGTTTTGTGCTCGGTGTTAGCTTAAGGCTCCAAATCAGCCCCGCAAACAAGCTCGAATTCGATGGTATTAGCAAGGAGCGTGCCTATGCCGATTTCCTATTTGCCCACATCATATTACATTTGGTGGTTTTCAATTTCATTGGTTGAAAAACTTTCCAAACACCTATTCTCTGCATAAATTGTTTCTACAGCTTCAACGATAAGTAATAAAGAATTACAATTAAAACCCGAGTTTTTTCTACGCTCAAAATCTCGTTACTCTTGGAAAAAGCTGGGCGCCACTAGGCATGAATGAAAGGCTTAGGTATCGAAAAATTTCAGAGTCCCTGGGCATGCCCAGTATGAGGAATGGGTCTCTCTAAATAGGCTAACATGAATGAAAGTTACTCAATATGTATGTATGTATGTTCATAATAATAATCGTTGGTGCATCCAACTTGCACCACAGTCTGCAGTACACAGTGTACTATGTACCCCCTCAAGAATATAAATAAATAAGGTTGTGTTGTTACACTTTTTTACTTATACTATTCACTTTTCTAGATCGGATGATGTAAAAAGTCTGTATTGAGGCAAACTGCACATCCGTCATCCCTATTACCTTCACAAGAAAAATTTTAATAAAGTTAGTTAGAATCAATAGAGAAATCATTCCATTTTATTTCATTTCGTTTCATTTGTTTATTTCCTCATCGGTGAATATCAACACATTTCACAACACATGGATCCGAGAATGAGATTTCATCGTACTGAATTGAATCGTACTGTGTGGGAGATTCCTGATAGATATGCCCATCTTACACCTCTCGGCTCTGGTGCTTACGGTCAAGTGTGGTAAGTTTATATTACACTTCATTTCTTTCGTCTAAACTCGATTACGATATATAAATCAGCTGATTCAGTGCTGATTGAAATGGCTTATTTTTCTGTTCAAGTTCGGCAGAAGATCGTAAATGCAACCGGAAAGTGGCCATCAAAAAACTCATTCGGCCATTCCAATCGGAAACTCATGCGAAGCGAACGTATCGAGAGTTGAGACTTTTGAAACACATGGATCATGAGAATGTTATCGGTCTACTTGATGCATTCTCTCCTACAGCATCTTTTGATGAATTCACCGACCTCTATCTAGTAACTCATCTAATGGGAGCTGATCTCAACTCAATCATCAAGATACAACACTTAAATGATGATCAAGTTCAGTTTTTAGTTTATCAAATTTTGAGAGGTCTCAAATATATCCATTCAGCCGGAGTCATACACAGGGTAATTATATGAACAATAATGAACAAAAAATGTTCTATCTTATCTTTACTCCCTGATCACATTTGATTTGAAATATTCCTCCTTTCATTCAACTTTGAAGGATCTCAAACCGAGCAATATCGCTGTTAACGAAGACTGTGAACTAAAAATATTAGACTTTGGACTTGCTCGACAAACTGAAGTCGAGATGACCGGCTATGTGGCCACAAGATGGTACCGAGCACCAGAGATAATGCTTAATTGGATGCATTACACACAAACTGTAGATATTTGGTCTGTGGGCTGCATAATGGCGGAGTTGATCACTGGACGGACTTTGTTTCCCGGACAAGATCGTAAGTTTCACTATCTCTTCATCGAACGACCCCTCTAACCAAAGTGACATCACCTCTAGATATTGATCAACTCCTACGGATTATGAAAATTTGTGGAACTCCTGACGAAGAATTCAAGAGAAAAATTATCTCTGAGCCTGCCAGAAAATATGTGGACTCACTTCCGGATATGCCACGGAAAGATTTTCATTCTCTAGACCTTTTCAATGGTGTCAATCCAAATGGTAAAATTTTTAGCCATCTCTTCACGTTCATTCTGAAATGCTCTTTCTGCTCATCTTTCTCCATCATCATCTAGTATCTATTTTCATTTTGTCGTAGCAATTGACTTGTTGCAAAGGATGCTGGAATTGGATGCGGATCGACGCCTGACTGCTGAGCAGGCACTTGCGCATCCATATTTAGCCCAATTCGCTGATCCTAGTGATGAACCAACGGCGAACCCCTTCGACTACACCTGGGAAGAAAAGCAGCTCTCTTTGGATGGATGGAAAAGTGAGTACTCAAATTGTCTTCAACTTTCGAATCCTACATGAATCATAACTTCCTCTCTTAACTATTATTCTTCAAGTTGGCATCAAATTATCGCTCAGCTAAATTGCTGCATCTTGAACAGACCTCACATACAATTCTTATCGTTGGTGCTAACCAATTTTGTTTTATTTTTTTCTATTTTCTCTCTCTCTAGAGCTGATCTATGAGGAAATAACCAACTTCGTGCCCACTAATTAATGCCTCTTTCTTTCTCAAGAGCTGTTTTTGAATTCTTTCCAATTTTTCCATAATTATTCTAAAGAGACTCTGAAGGTAGTTTTTTTTTCAGATCCTTGAAAATGTGAACCTCATCACAACCATTTTAAACTTTTCCCATAATTTGAGTGACCGTACATATTGATTTACAAGTTGTTCATCAAACAAGAATAAAGTCACAAGAAGACCATGAAAACTTTTTCTCCACCTCTTGGTACTTACTTGTTAGAGCAATTGATATTATGGCCATGTTTGTGAACACTTTTTAACTTTTCCTGAAGCTTTTATCGAACAAAAAAACAGTCATGATAGAAAAATTATCTGCCCAGAGGGTTGTATATTCTGATGCGAAAATGATTCATGGCCATGATCATTGTGAGCTAACAATTTTTCCATCGTCATTTTTTGAAGTTCCATCTTATCAATGATATTTCGCTCTGATGTTATTGGATAATCACTGTAGATAGAAATGTGAATAAAATGACCAAAAACTTTGTGGGAAAATGAACAAAAATTTTCAATTATAAAGTGAGGAGAATTTTACTTATGATAAAAAATAATCCACTTTTTTCATTTTGCATTTCTATGGGCTCAAGTCATTTAAAATTCACTAACAATTTTTTTTCGCCCAACAGATAAACCAAAAGTTTCTATTGATATTTTGAGTGATAAAAAATATGCTATCAAAGGAAATTCTGTGATTATTGCCTGTAAAGTTTCCTCAAATCTACCAACCAGATCAATTCAATAGTATTTCAATGACAAGCTAATGGCATCATTCTAAAGAGCTGATTCAAGTGACTTGCTTGTAGAACCTTCGACCCAGGAGAAGAGGCAATCAATTGTCCAAAATTGATAACTGATTAATTAATAATTAATTAAAAGTGATACGCTTTATTACAGTAAATGGCAATCCGCTGCCAGCGCCCTCTAGGGTGGCGCTGGCAAGTGTGGAGCAAGTCTCGAGACTCGCGCACAGTTTTGTTGAAGACTTCAACTTGAAGACTTGAGAAAGAAAAGAGAGAACAGAAATTGATTAATTTAAATGTGTTTTGTTTTGATTTGTGCCTGTTAAATGCCTTTTCCGGTGCTCTAGTGACATCAAAAGTACTCATCAAGCGGTGAATTTCGAAGATATTTTGGGTTGGCATTTTTTGCCGAAGTAGTTGAGATGAAAGGTAACTTCGCCTGGATTCGGTGCTCACCAGCTGAGCCATATTTTAGAGAATCATGTACGGCTGATGGCTGTCTGGTAAGCACTGAGAAGATGAAGAATTTGGAAAATCAATTTCAGAGTAAACTTCTTGGGCGAACAGCCCGAGAAATCGCCAAAAAGCCCCCTATTCACTTTACTACTCAAAAGACCCAGCTTTATCCTCCTCGTCACTTATCCTCTTCAGATTCCTCCTCTTGTGATTCCGATGAAGATGATGAAGACGAAGAGGACACTGCTTTCGAGGAATTACAGAGAAAAAAACTCCACCCTTGGCGTATGCACCAAGAATTATGGTATAATGATCCGGGAGAGATGAATGACGGGCCGTTGTGCCGGTGTAGTGCAAAAGCCCGGCGATCTGGTATCCGTCATGGAATCTATCCCGGCGAAGAGAAGCTCCAAAATTGTGATCCAGAATCTAATAATCGAAATCATTTGCACCACTATCGATTAGATATAAATCCTCTGACTAATTATAGCTCCGAAGAGCCAACAGCTATCCAACATGATGATCACTTTTTCGTTTTTGAAGGATTTTCAATCATTGCTCATTCACCCATATTTAATTATCCTCCATGCAAGTTGATTCGCTTCAATATCGAATATACCATTACTCTAGTAGAAGAGAAACTGCCGCCCAATTTTTCAGTCAGAGGATTAGAAATGGTTAATGATTACATTTTCAAAGAAATACTTGAACTAGTTGACATCAATTGGAGATCTTATGATGACAATGATGGATGTCCTAGGTTCCACCTATTTCCTAGATTCTCTCGACCACTAGAAGATAATGGCAAAGAGCTACTATCGCTCAGTGTCATAATGCAATACTTACTCAACAATAGTGATGAACTCATCACTGAAGAGCTTTTGCCCAAAATTCAGTTGATGAATCCACAGGAGTGGGCTCAATTAGCTAATACCATCAGAGGAATGATAGTGACCTATCCTGGTATGAAGCCATGCTCTATAAGAGTTGATCAAATTGATCGAGAGCTTGATGAGTCTGAAAAAAAGCAAGCTGGTTGCAATGGAATTGAACAAAGTTTGGACGAGAGGTATCCAGTTATTATTCATTTCGGAATAAGACCTCCTAAATTAAGTTATGCTGGTAATCCTCATTATCAAAAAGCTTGGCGTGATTATGTAAAGTTTCGCCACCTTCTTGCTAATAGACCGAAGGTGAGCTATGTAGATCGCCAAACTTTGCTTCAAAAAGAGGAAAAACTTCAAGAAATGAGAATGAAAAATGATCTGAAGAGAGATGTAACTGTTGTGGTCTCTAGCAAAGGCTTTCATCGAACTGGAATCTTCTGTGATATTATTCAGCATGCTCTTCTCATGCCTGTGGTCATTTGTCATCTAAGATTTCATCAATCTCTAACCTTTTTAGAAAAAATACTCGACTACTCATTTAAGGATCGTTACTTGTTGCAACTAGCTCTCACTCATCCATCATACAGAGAAAATTTTGGAACCAACCCGGATCATGCTCGAAATGCCTTGACCAATTGTGGTATCCGTCAACCCTTCTATGGAGACAGACGCGTCCATTTTGTCAACACACGAAAAAGAGGTATCAACATGCTAATCAACATAATGTCCAGACTTGGATCATCTGAAGAGACAAGGTCTAATATCAACCATAATGAGAGACTAGAGTTTCTCGGGGATGCAGTCGTCGAGTTCCTATCATCAATTCATCTTTACTTCATGTTTCCCGATCTTGAAGAAGGTGGTCTAGCTACATATCGTGCTGCTATAGTTCAGAATCAGCATCTTGCAGTTCTGGCAAAAAAACTACAGCTCGAAAAATTCATGCTTTATGCTCATGGATCAGATTTGTGTCATGATCTTGAGTTGAGGCACGCGATGGCGAACTGTTTTGAAGCCTTAATGGGCTCACTTTTCCTAGACGGAGGAATTGAAGTTGCTGACAAAGTATTCTCCAATACCCTGTTCGGTGATCGTCCTGAACTCTATGATGTCTGGGTTAACTATCCGAAGCATCCTATTCAGCAGCAAGAGCCTGACGGTGATCGTCATTTCTTAGCTACTGTACCTCGTTTGAAGGAATTACAAGAATTTGAAGAAATGATTGGTATCGAGTTCACTCACGTAAGACTTCTTGCTCGTGCTTTTACCCATCGCTCTGTTGGTTTCAACAACCTTACACTGGGCTCTAATCAGCGAATGGAATTTCTCGGTGACACTGTTCTGCAGCTAGTCGCATCCGAGTATCTGTACAAGTTTTTCCCTGAGCATCATGAAGGCCATCTTTCTCTTCTTCGTAGCTCTTTGGTCAACAACAAAACTCAGGCTGTAGTTTGTGATGATCTAGGAATGACTCAATATGCAGTATACAACTATGCACGCAGAGAACTAAAGACAAAAGATCGAGCTGATCTCTTGGAAGCTTTCTTAGGGGCTCTCTATGTGGACAAAGGACTAGATTACTGTCGGGGCTTTTGTGAGGTATGCTTTTTTCCTCGCCTGGAAGATTTCATCATGAATCAGGATTGGAATGATCCTAAATCGAAATTGCAGCAATGCTGCCTGACTTTGCGATCTGTTGATGGTGGTGAACCAGACATTCCTTTGTACAAGTAAGTTGTTCGAATCTCTTGCTTTTTAGAGAGTGGATGCTAATATTCTTGTTTTTTTCAGAGTGATCGAAAGTCTTGGTCCCACCAACACGAGAGTTTATAAAGTAGCAGTGTATTTCAAGAATGAGCGACTAGCCACTGGAAAAGGGCACAGCATACAAGAAGCTGAGATGGATGCTGCCGCAAATGCACTCGCAAATGCCAAAGACCTTTGGATATCTTTCTCTAGATTTTCCAACAGAGAGGAAAAGAGACGGTGGGACCCTGAATTAGACCGGGACAATGATCGAAAGAGATCAAAACAAATTCATCTTGGCCTCTGTGATATGAAAGAACGACTCAGATTCGAGTGATAATCATGGATCTTAGCTTGAATTCATGAATTTCTTTATCTCTCGGTTGTTTTGTAAGCATTCTCAATGCCTTTGCCCAATTTTAACATGATTTAGAGCAGAAACTTTCCTCGGTGAATCTTTTTCCATAATCAAACTGGAGATAAATATGATCCAGCTTGGGAATGAAGTAGAGTTCTATTAGATCTAGAATTTTTATTCAAACCAAACCTGCCAAAATTTTTCTGCTCAACCAATTTTTAGTCGATTGATTAAAATTTTATTAAATTCTTATGAGATATTTATTGTTTCATTCAGTTTATCAAGATGTTACTTTACAGATGAGACATTTTTTGACAGATATTAATACCGTATTGGAGACTCTAAGCCTTTCTCTGAATGCAACGTTCCTAGGAAACCGTAGGACTTTCAAACCTCATGCTCATTACAAACATCATTGGCCAGTGAAGAAATATTCTTCTCGCTTGCCATCAGACATACAAACTTAATTCACAGTGGGGCGAAAATCTGAAGGAGTGAGTATGTGATCAGATAGAGACACTCATCCATCAATTGATTAAATAAAGTGACATTTCTTGCTGACTGGCCCTTTGTTGCTTTCGATTTTTTCTGAGAAAAAATGCCCCAAGAGACAACTAATGACTTCTCTAGGCTGAACTTTTTCTTTCTCATTGCGAGCCCTTTTATTTGAGATGATGACTATAATTCTCTGATGACAAAGATCAAGTAACCATCGGGGCCATCCAACTTTTATTTGAAAAAAATTCCTCGAACAAGTCTTTTCTCATCACTATGCCATCGATATTGCATTGAAGTAGAGAGAATAAGTTTAAAATGATACTCAGAGTTCCTTTCAATCGACCCAATCAAAATGGAACCAAGAAAGATTCAAGAAATGAGATTTGATACACTCATTATCAATCTCAATGAACCACTTTTGTTTGCCTAGGGCGATTTTCTTAGAAATTTTCTTCACCAAAATTCCTCAATATTCCTCAATATTCCTCAATGGTTCCAAGATCCAGCTCAACACCAATGGCTTGAGTACTCAGAACGGAGCAATATTGGCCCTCTGATAATGGATTCTTCAGGAATCATGGCAAGTGCATGCGTGAGAGGGAGAGCTCTTCGAAATCGATGAACTACTGAGAAAGTTTAGTTCACGAACTCATTCTGGAAGAACATTCTCCTTCCTAGCTCAACCAAATTCATTTACTCTATCGTATTCAATCTTTTTCGGAGTGATGAAGGTCCGGACGATCTCAACATCGGACATGATTTTTCTACCTGCCTGTGTTCGATATCGAAGCTCTCCATGAACAACTTGACTACTCTCTAAGTTTAGTGATGTTTGTTTAAAATGATATGGCATAGTCTGGCACCACTTTATTCAGCATTGGTTTCGTGTCTTTTAGCATCATTTTTGAAAAGTGGTTAGTAATCTATGGTCATTTCTACATCCAAACTGTCTCAGAGAGTTTTTTGAACTGATCATCATATTGTCACTAGAACTATGATTGTGAAGAAGTTATGTTGGCTCTAAAGTGAAATAAGTTAGCAAGTGGATTTGAAAATCAATACACTCAGCCAAATTCCAGTCAATTTGAACGTCGAACTTCTCAAATTTTTTTCCATTCATTCATATCAGTATGGAACCTTTACAATATTTGTTTCCTTTTCTCCATCGAAGTGTATTATTTGAAGAATGCCTCTGAAGAATGTTCCTTCTCTATTAACCTTCTACTATCAATTGATTTGGGAAAATTCTCAATAATCATGGTATTTGATTGCATCAACAAAGCATTACTGCTTCAGTGAATTCTCCGATTTTCTTCGAGTTCTTGTCTCCTGTTTTTTGTGCTTCCTTCCTCGCTTCATCCTTCACTACTACTACTACTACTACTACTACTAATACTTTTCTCAACTTGATATTCACTCTATTCTGCAGAGCTATACAATTCTCTTCCAGTGATTCATTAAATTCCCATATTTACTTCACATTCATAGACACCAGTCTGTCATCACTTTCTCTTTTGATAGCTCTCAGCTGAAAATCTCTTTTCTTTCCACTTTTGTCCCTTTCTAGACTTTCGCTGCCAGGCAATTCATTCCGAATTATTATGCTCCTTTAAATAAATTGATTCAATAGAAAAAATTCTGAAACTACTTCTTTTTTCCCTTTTGTCACAATAAGATCTCGTCGAAATAAATGTACCAGTGGAATCAAAAGTTCAAATTCCATGCAATGTCTCATTGCACAAAGGTGATGCCCTGGTATTACTCTGGTATAAAAATATAAACACTACAGGACCACCAATATATACACTCGATTTCCGCAGTGAGGTTCCCGAACACTTTGTGAGTGACGAATTCAAAGGCCGAATTGTTGCAAAAGACGATTTAGTGCCCCCATCACTGGTGATTGAGAAAACATCTCCTCAAGATGATGGTATATTCTCCTGTAGAGCTGATTACAAATGGTCAAGAACTCAGAGTAGTGTGGTCAAACTTAATGTAATAGGTAAGCGCAAAATGAACTTACTGGACTTTTTTTCATGAGTTGATATTTAATAAAAATGTCAATATTCTTGCAGTTTCGAAAGTAAAAACTCTCTTGAATCCTATGAGGAGTAGTTTTTTGCACTCCAAGTTCTTCCTACTACTAGTCACCATTTCTGCTGATTCGTCTCAATTTTTCCAGTCTGAATCCAGACTAGTTGATTAATTTCTAATCATTCTCTCTCGCTAATAGATTTCACTAGAATGAATCATACAAGTATAGAGGGAAAGAAAAATCATTTCAGCGGAGCTGTCTGCTTACCAAAGAGCACTGAATATTAATTAAGTAATCTACCATGCAAATGAAGGTCGATTAACTGCTTGTTTATCATAGTTGAAGCGATTGCAAGAGTTTTATTGCAAACTAAATGACCAAAGTTCATCTTCAAATATAATGTCTCTCTCTTTTCATTATTTCTATCTTTCTTTAGTCCTCTTCTCTGATAACTGAGCTATAATTTTCTTTTGATCTACTAATCAGATCATAGATTGTTAGAAAAATACCAGATATTCTTCACACTAATGTGTGAGCCTCTCTAATATCGACAGTGATTATTATTCAATAATGGGTTGAGTTTACATTCCCATTAAGAGGACTCTTTTGCCGCTTATGCAGATATTTAACAAGAATTATTTTCCGATTAATTGTCGCCTTCTTTTGAAGGTTTTGATCTTAAATGAGAAGAGTGCTTTATTCGGTCAAATATTCTCCTCTTAGATTCAACAAATACACTCACATGTACTCACCTCATGCTCAACAGATAATCTTCAAACTATAACAAAGAATATCTGTCAATCCTAGAGAGCTTTCCATCTATTCTATCGAACCTCTTGATCCAAACAATCTGACCGTATCGTCATGACCGAATGGGTGAAAGCAGATTCTTATTGCTTCAGAGAGGGAATAAGTATTGGAGATAGTCCAAGCTACGAGCTACGTTACTATGATAGGTGAGAGTGATTTGAATCAGAGAATACAACAAATAGGAGAAAGCTGTAGGAGATAAGATTGGTATGAAGAAGAGAAATGGATGAATGAATCGGTCCAAAAGGTATGAGATGGCCTGTGTAAGATTTGCTTTAACTTGCTAATGAGATATTCACTGTTATCGAATAGATTCTCGTGAGACCGGAACGGAGAGCAATTCGATTTGATTGACGATTACTTATCTCGCATTCATTCCTTAAACGACTAGAGCGAGTAGAAGGGTGTCTTCTCCTCTAGATTAAGATTGTTGTCACTTAAGATCATCAGCTTCTGGTGCTTTGAGAATATCAATTCTTTGACATCCATGTAAGAGGAGGGAAGCTCTCGCAAACTTCGATACTTTATCTACCTCTTCAATAAGTGTTCATATTCTTTCGGTAAAGTATATTGCAGCCTAGTAGAGTTACGACAGGAACTGATAAATGACTTGAATGGGCTTAAGAATCGAAGCCTGACTTGAGTTGGTGATTAGATGATGGCGATGGCATAGCATTATGATTGATGTGAAGACTTGTAAAAAGTTTGTGCATTAAATTGTATTTTGCTCTTGTTTATTTGAAAGAGCTCACTACTCATCCATCGAATGACAAATCATTTATAGATTCAGAAACTAAGAAAGATATTCAGGAGGAGAGAGAGAAAGCAAAGCACGTCTCAATCTAAGAGGTTCTATTCTGTATGACTTGAACCTGAGGTGGATTGGCATCATTCGTGAGTATATACATATTTTTAGGCAAATCCGTGTAACGAATACTCGATCAAGAAATAGTGATTTTTATAGTTTTCAAACTGTACAGATGCTCAATATTATTTCTTGAATAATGCAAGAGAAAATCGAATCTAAGCGCTTTCATCTTCCAATCTTTAGAATTTGCATATGAAAGTTTATTCGAAAGGCAGAAAATCTGTGGATGTCAATACTCAAGAGAATCATAGAGCCTAATACACTTTTGGTGTGTTCTGATATCTTTTTTTTTGCCTTTTTTCTCTTTTTACTCTCACATTACAGTGCCTCCAAAGCAGATGTACATCAAAGACAGTGACAATCAAAAAGTCTATGCGATTGCAGGTCCTTATCCTGAAGATTCGCCCATGAGTTTGACTTGTGTGGCAGAAAATGGTGAGTCTTTATTCTGGTTTCTTTCCTTAATTAATGTCTATCATTGATCGACCCGTTATTATCTCTAGTCGGCTTTGTTCATACTAGTTATTTAATTATGCTAAGGTTTGTGATGGTTTATAGACATCGATCTTTTTGATCTACTTTCCTCTAACATGGTATCTCGCCTTATTCTATAGCATTCTTATCAATACAAAGAATAACAATGGAAAAAGCTCACTAGGAACCATTTATATATATGTGTATGTGTGACTATGTAGTGTGTGAGGCTGGTATAGTGAGGAAGAAGTTTCATTCACGATAGCAAAACATCATTACAGTCCACATGAGGGGATGAATAGTCTCCTCTCCACTTGAATATGACAGGAATATCGGCAGAAATGGCTATCGAAAGTTGAATAATGATCGAACAATAAAACACGCACGCAGTAATGAAATCTTTTTCTTTAGATTCAGACCGCTTGCTCGGTGAGATGTACAATTTTTGTGTAAAGCTCGCTTATTCATCAGTTCTAAAGCTAGAATCATCTCCTCTCTTGATGATCAATGCACTGAATTCAGATACATTTTTCACTTTGACAGTCGATCATAAGTGGACTCACCATTCACATGTCTATCGATCGGAAATTCTTTTCTTCTCTCAATAATCGCTTGTTCTCACTGTTATAAGAAGGCTTGATAAATCTTGAAAGGCTATTAGATTATGAAACAGATTTTCTTAGCTCTCCTGTATTTTAGAGAATCATGTCTAAAAGTCTGAAAAACCACAGTATGCTCACTCCGTAATTTCGGAACAGTTACAAGAGTCCACATTTGCTTATCATAGGAGAATGCCTGTTCAAATTTGAAGAAATTTAGTGAGAAATTGGCATGTAAGTGTGAAATATTCTTCAGGAGTTCCTAAGACCTGAGATTACTTCTGGAAGAATAGCCTCAATTAGTTTCAAAATTACAATTCAGCAAAGCTAGTTTACTCGATGATAGGCATTCTCTCTATGATCTTATTGCTTTCATGTTCGAACTTTTCATGTTTGACTCCAAGCTTAGTTTATTTAACTCTTTAGGGACATTCCAATTCAAAAAATCACCTTACAAAAATCACAATGATGGTTCTTTCATTTCAATAAAGACACTAAAACTCTTTAGAGCTAGCTAGAAGACTTTTACATAGCCTCACAGTGACCAGAAAGATCGATTATCTGAAGTCCAGCAGGATAAGAGTCTAGAGTCGATAGTAAATTGGATTCTCTATTTCACGGTTTCATATCAAATGCGAAAGATTCTATTCACTGTATCTTTAGCTGTGATTGATTGAGATCATTAACGTTTGTGCAGTATTATCTTTGTAAATGTTATCATTTTGTGGAGAATATAAAGACAACGCTTCCTCATGTTCTATGCATTGTATAGACCAACAGATTTCGATTACTGGCATCATACGAAAAGATATTTGATTGGAGCAGGAATACCTGTTTGTTTCAAAATTCTGACTGAGGTTCTGTAGTGTGCTTCCCTTTTTCTCAAGTAAAGGAAGGAGAGCAATTAATGAAGGATGAATATTTCCGTCTTTGAGTCATATCAGGGTCGATGTTACCATTATAGTTCTCAAACTACTCATAAGTACTGACTTTGACTTGGATTTTCTCTCCAAGCATACACTCATAATCTTGCCATCTAGGAATTGGAACCCACCTTTAAAATGGAGATTTCCGAAGCAATTATGACTCACAACCACTTTTAGATAGGTAAATTAATTCTACTAAACACTTTAGTCCAAAGTTCGATCAGATATTCTGGTGTAATGGGTAATAGAATGTGAGTTTTTCCAAAAAAATTTAATCACCCAAATTTTTTGTTTTGGACTCTCCATTCAAATATGCAGTGAGCTCATCATGAATATCGAATGAATGATTAGAAAGAATTTTCCATCATAGAGTTGAGATAAAATTTGAAGTTAGTATGAACGCGCTCATTTGTTGAATTCCCTTTCATAGTGAAATGTCCAAATGAATATTTTTATTATCAATAGTAATTAGCAATTAAGACAGACATTTTTTCTCTTTCGATTTTTTTCAGAGAAAACACCCACACGGTAGTCTGAAAGTTTGCTCACATGATAAAAAATAACATGCTACATAATAACGTACATGTGAATATTAGACAAATCATAACTGGGCCAGGGCTATTATTTGATTTGATCAATGGATAAATTCTTATCGATGTGTGAAAACTTTTTAGCCACCTTGTAAACACTGAACGAGTTTTGAGAAGATTACCCAAATGATACAAACCTCATCTGACCTGATTACAGCCATGTTTAATATGATAAGACAGATAGTCTTACCTGAATAGATACCAATCATTGTCAATTTAGGCTCCTATCTTATCAGTTGGAACTATCTGTCTCATCCTAATGAACATGGCTGTGCCTGTCACCAACAGAGATTGTTAACATTAGTCTTCTTCCTCTTGTAGGGAAAAAAATTCATGTACCTCAGCTCATCATGAATATTTTTCCATGAAATTGCTTTTCGGGTACAAAACTCATAGTTGCCCTATTAACTGCTTATTTTTTCATCTTGATAACTGCGTTCGATTGTAACAAAAATAGTATCAACGCGAGAATAGGATAACCCATGAGTCGAAAGAATTTCAATGATTTCACGTAAGCCATGGCAAAATAGCGATCAAAATTCGGAAGCGTTGATCATTTTTAGCTTTAAGAGAAGGTGGCATGCATTGTTTGGCTGTATGAAAATTGTATCGTTTGTCATCATCTGATGGTATCCCAAGTACGTGTCAAGAATGTGTATTTGGTGACGGAAATTGAATTTGCGCCACCTCAGTCTACAGCTTGACCTCGCTTCTTACCTCATCAGAAATGTTTTTCGGAATGATCCGTGTGCAAATGATACCATTTCAAGCATGGACTTGAATACATGATTTGTGGATCTACAAAAGTGAAATTTATAGTCGTCTGAAAGGAGCTCAAAAGAAGACATCAGCTATAATGTTAGATCGTTTGCTGGACTTTGTTATCGTCAAATCAGATCAGCTTTGCTGACTTCTTCTAATAGGAATGAATGGTCTTTAAGTGGAAAAAATTCGAGATATTCACTGATCTTCTCTAAACTCTTTTCTCACTACAACGATTTTTTCCATTATGAATGTTCAATAGTGTCACACACGAAAGAGTCGATCGTTTGAAATGATCTACTTCTATCGTTCTTCTCTTCACACAGCCCTTGTAGATGACAAGCTCTTAAGAGGCATTAGAATCGATTTTATCAATAAAAGGGAAAATTTCTATTGATTACTTCCATCAGTGGCATCATGATCATCATCATGGTCATGACTGTCAACATTGTGCAAGAATAGTGAAGTCAGCATGCATTCATTAATCATGCACACCTCGTTCTATGAGCTTTTTCACGCCTTTCGTCTCAACATCTTGGAAACAATCAACATTGCCCACTGACATCACTCCTTGTGTATATGATTTCGAATACCCATCAACATGTTCTTCGCTTCATCAGTGTATTGGAAAATTCTGTAGCTGAGTTACTTTTTGACTTAATTCTACTGGCTGAAGACTCGAGAAAAAAGAGAGTTTAAGAGGATAGAAAAACCAAAAATCAACTCACATATATAGCAGTCTAGACTAGCCGAAAGTTCTTTCCTTTCCAGGCCCTCATCTCTTTCAGTCGAGTCTGATTTTGTCCAACTTTTCGATGATTTTGATGTCTTCTTTGCAGGTAAGCCTCCTCCGAGAATCGTTTGGTATCTAAACGACACTATGGTGGATGGGAGCTACGAAATGACAGCTCAATCAGGATTGAAAAGCAAGCAGGGGATAGAGACTATTGTTCAAAATCAACTATCGATTGATGTTCTGAAGAGAGAGTTTTTCAATTCTCTTCTTACGTGTCAAGCCTTGACGAATGCGAACGGCAATGTGCAACCCTTCACCGCTCCAGCATCAACATCAATCAGGATCGAAATGCATCGTAAGTCATCATCTTCTTTCACATTTCTTCCTCAGTTTCTCGTATTCAATCCTATCTTTCCGAGTTCACTATCAAATCTCACTGCTAATGAAACTGACTAATGAGTTGGAAAAGCCGTTTGTCTTGGTGCTCAAGATTAGAGGCAAAAATGTCCACCGGAAGTATCATTCTTTGCCTAGTCAAAAGCTTGCAAAGAGAGGCAAGCAAAATGAGCGAATATGAAAAGAAAAGGAAGTGAGCTATTCTTTTGCTTCTATCCAATGATTCGCCTCTAAGTTCTTTGCCTTTTGATTTATTTTTTCATTTTCTTAGCTTCACAAGGACTTTCTAGTTCTCTGAACTTTCTTTTCACCTCTGATTTGATATTATTTTCTTTTGGAATAAACCCTCTGAATTTCCGTCATCAGAACTCTCAGGGTATCTCTCTTTTCCTCTTATCTCCTCTCTCGTCTCCTTTCTTGAACATATCACATTCAGATGCTGAAGAGGTTTCACAATTTTTCTATTTCCATAATTAACTTTCAGCCAAATAATTTTTTACGCTCTTTCTATCCATCACTAGCATTGATTTTCCACTGATAATTTGTGTCTACAGCAGGTGGAATGCTGGAGTAACTTCCATTCAGCTGAAAGCTAGTTTTTTTCTTCTTTCACCAATTTTGCTTCCCCTAAGTTATATACTTCATGCAAACTTCTTATCGAGCGATTTTTGCCAGCCAAACAGGAGGGGTTTTCACATCAAAAACTATCATCTCATCACTTTAGTCCTTTCTCTCTCTCTCTCTCTCTCTCTCTTTCTCTCTGGATTTGAGTAAAGCTTTTGCTTTTTGCTTGGCCCTTCTCCTCCTAAATCGCTTCACATCGAAGAATATTGTGTTCTACTGTATTTCGCCTCTCATACTCAAATATATGCGCATAGAAGAATGATTATAGTAGAAATGTTGAAAGACAAAGATCATGGAAAGTTCGAATCAGTTTCAAAGTACATGTTACTGTGTATAAGAGAAGCAGTCACGCGGACAATATTCTGGCGCAACATATTGAGTATGATTTGGCAAAAATTATTGTGCACCATTGCATTCAGTCTATCCCGTGAGAATTCAAAATTGCTCATAGAAACAAAAAAAATTGTCCAACTTACAGCACGATTTGCTTTAAGAATGGAAAGTGGAGGAAAAAAACAGAAAATAGGATGAATTTGATGGAAAAATTGAAGTTTATCTGAAGGAAAGTGCTTCCTGGAAACATGAGCGTTCCATGATACGTTCAAAGGTCGTCAGTGTCAAACGAACTGTCATTCATTACAGATGTTTTTGAAGATCTCACACACAGTACAGAGGCAAACAATCTTACAAGCAGATATGTTTGTGCTCTCATCATCAACGCCATCTTTGCCATCATCTTAATCATTATTGTTCTCATTCCATTCCCCTCACGAGATATATTTTAGCAAGCCATCTCTCTCTCTCTCTCTCTCTCTCTCTCTCTCTCTCTCTCTCTCTCTCTCTCTTTCTTTCTTTCTCTATTCCAATCCTGTCTCTTATCACTTGCTTTGATGATTTGCGTGGAGATGTGGCCCTTTTCACTCCATTCTTCTCCTAGAATATCAAGCCAATGCTTATCCGACCCTGTTGTATTTCCAGCTCTTTTACTCACCTCTTGAGCATTTACAAATCTGTTTGTGTATCATGAGCCCCAATCAAGGGCAAAGCATGTTGAATCTACTCAATCTGCATGTTTCAATTCCCTGTTGATCCTCTTTATATCAACATCGATTCATTGAGGCCTTTGTTCTACTAATGTCTACCTATTCCCCTCGCTCTCAGGAATTGTTTCGATTGCAATCAGGTGAGCCATGTAGAATCAGATATACACGATCAGACAATGTGCAATACCTTAGCGAGTTACCCATCTTGGATGATTTTCTTGCTGATCGTGGGCAGCATAATTAATTCATGGAATCAATTTATTCTATCAGATCACTTTCATCAGCTTGCCGATAGATTTTTCGTTTATATTCTCTTCAAACCGATTTCTTCCACATCTAGAAACGTCTAAGCACTAAAAAAATCGTTCTTTTTCTAATTCTTGCCCTCAAAGTGTGTTCCTCAATGAAAAAATTTTGGATCATTCTCTAAAACTTTCAAGTCTTGTTACAAATATAAGGTATGAGGCTATTCCAAAGGATTTAAAACGAATTTAAAATGCAAAATTTTCTCGTGAAAAAAGACAGACAAATCTTTTCACAAAGATACCTCTACGTAAGATTTTCTTCAAGTCATAACATGGATGAGAAATGGAACGTTTGAAGAAAGAATAGTGAGTGTTTCTGAGAGAATAGCATTTGTCCTAAAAAAATGCACCACAAAGTACTCTCTATGAGCTTTCTGACTTTTGAAATGATTGAAAAAAGTTATAATGACATTGATAGCTTGTAGTTGGAGGCTTTTGAAGACTCAAATAGAGTGAACTGAAAGTTTTATTCTTTTTAAATAAAATGCTGTCAAGAGTAGAAAAAGTCACTTTTATTCATTCTCATCTGGAACCACTCATCTTCCTAGTACATTGGAAGCCAAGTTCTGTCCTCAGTTTTCCCAGAGGATTGTGAGCTCATCAGTGTGGCCTGCCATTTGTGATTCCTTTCTCAGATCAATAGCACAGAAATCTCTTGGGAGATTTGAAGTCCTATTCAAGCTCATACAATCGACCTTGCTCTTGCATACCATGCGTTTTTGGAATATTCTTCACACAATACTCTTATATTGAACTATCAAGCTTCCTCTCTTTTTTTGCCCGTTGGTTCTATTCATGTTTTTCTATCCTATCATTTTGAGGAAGAATATTAAATGACCGATCTCATCATTATTGTTTGTTTTGGCTTGAAGATGCTGTTACTTACTTCATTTTCATTTCTTCCAGTGAAGCCACTTGGCATCACAATATTTCCCAACCAAGAACCATTGGTAGCAGGAAAAAAGACTGAGATGACCTGTAAAACATGGGGATCTCGACCTGCAGCTCGAGTTTCATGGTTTCTTCGAAATAAAGAACTCAAGCGAACAAGGTGAGTTGCATGCCTAATAGTCATTTCTGGATGTCTTCTAGATTCCTCTCCATTGATAACTTGCTATAAATCATTGATGACCGATCGGTGGATACTTGGTGATGCGAAGGAGAGAAACTTATCCAATGAGATGAGCAGCCTTCATCTCTGAAAGGTATTCAATTCGAGTATTATACTCGTCTGGTGTAGGCAAAAGTGTCAATTAATTCATCAGAAAAGCACATTTAGAATGAAACGTGTCCGGATTTTGGCTAGGATTGCTAGAATCGTGTGATCAAACACATCTAGTGAAGTAGATTGCTCCAAGAAAGAGAGAAAGAGAGAGAGAATCGATCTGGTGGATCGGGCCGATACTGATAACCGATAGGAATAATAACATTTGAAGAGATGTTGCCACCAGCATGTTCATAAATACTCTTTCAGAAGCACTATGAAAGATTCCATCATGATATAAGTGAGGATATAATGATACATCTTCTTCGAGAGTGACCAAAGAAAAGCATTAATCATGAAGAACATCCAAATTATCGAGGAATATGGACCTTAATAGGAGTTGGAATGTGACAGGCAGCGACAGAGAAAGGATTTGAGGGAATGATTTGCTGCCTTTCGGACTTGTGTTTGTCCAACTTTGCAGCAATAGTTGACCGCAATGTCTCACAATTAAGATCTCCTGTGTGATGCGCTCTGCTTGTAATCGCTTGGAAGCCTTGCAAGCCAGCCTGATGGCGACTCATTGACGAAGATCATGGAATCGAAGGATGAAGGCATTTCGAAAAGAGGACAACAACTTGTGCTATCGCTTGACTAGTATTGATGATGCTTTTGTCGACCTTTCATCATGCTTGTCCTGCTTTCTTCCTCTTCTTCCTCTTCTTCTTCTTCTTCTTCTTCTCCTACTTCTTCATTCTCTCTTCTTCTTCCTCTCGCTCTCTGTCTTCAGGCTGGTCCACTCTAATGATGGGAATTCGTCCACAAGCACACTTATCATGGTCCCTTCTCCGGATGATGACGGCGCTTCGCTCGTGTGTAGGGCTCAAAATTCAAATGTCAAAACCTCTTATTCTTCCGAGTTTTCAATTGAGGACAAATTGCCTTTAAAAGTGCTTTGTAAGTTGGTTTTTCTTTCTCTCTCTTTTTTCCATCTTTTCACTCTCCCACTTTCATTACTTGATGTCCGCTGTTCACAATGGCTGCCTACACTCAGGAATACCAGTTTACTTTACTTTTCGATCATATATTTCGTTCCTCTCTCTCTCTCTCTCTCTCTCTCTCTCTCTCTCTCTCTCTGCTTTACTCAACTCATTGATGCGTTCTCTTGTTCCATTTCCCACTACTACCTAGTCCATCTCTTTCGAATTCTGAAACTGTACTCTCTATCTGCCCTTCCACATCTTTCTTTTCTAGATTATATTCTTTTTTCACTTTCTTTTCACCACTGAATAGATGACCAATCACTTTGTTCACCCTTTCAGCATCTTTACACCAATAAGCAAGGAAAAATAGGACATTTATCTGGTCTTTGAGATGATTGCTTTCCAGGACTGTTCGATTCAATATTGCTCGTAAAAAACTCCTGCCATTATCAGCTTTACATTTCCTATCTCTCTCTGTCTCTCTCTTTCTCTCTTTCTCTCTTTCTCTCTTTCTCTCTTTCTCTCTTTCTTTCTTTCTTTCTTTTTTTCCTCCTTTTTTTCTCTAGATTTCACTCCTTTCATTCCGTCACGACTCATCTCTCAATTCACTAGTTTAATCGTATCTCATCTATATCCATATTCTCCTCTCTCTCTCTCTCTCTCTCTCTCTCTCTCTCTCTCTCTCTTGTGGAATTTTCACCCTAATTTTCACTCTCTTGGACTATCATTTGGAGTCTGGTACAAATTTTCCACCAATAAGTCTATCAAATTGTTTATTGCTGCCAAATGATTGTCAAATTCGTATCAAATGTCCTGGGTGCTCAAAATATTGGTCTCTCTCCTAACCCATAATAGTTCCTAATGATTCTTACTCTTGTTTACTCGTTTGAGGGCCATTCTTTGAGAAACTGAAAAAGGATGATGAATAACCGGAAGATAAGTAAGATGAAGGACACCATTGATCAAGCAAATTCAATTAAACTCACCAATAACCAGCTATTCTATATCAATCGCTATCAACTTCACTTTCTCTTCGCCATTGATATTGATGATAGAGAGTTTCTCTCCACTCACTCTTCCCTTTAATCTCTCTTTCTCTCCTGCCTGTGATCCTTGGAGTGTATAATAAAGCACTTCTTTCCATCCATAGGCTTTCTCTTTCCCCTCCAACAACATTGCATTCTCCATGAGGAATTTATTTTTAATCGAATCAGATGCCTCTTGATAGATGAGCTCATCGCCAGGACATTTGAAAGTCCATAAAACTACTTGACCAGAAGATACTAGCAATTTGAAGCCTAAATGGAGCAAAACCAGTGCACCTGCACACGGGAATACTTATGAAACTTGAAATTTGTTTTTCGGTAATATTATGTCATGTTTATTGAGAATTCATCAATTTTCACTTTAAAAGCTTCCATAGGGTGAAGAAAGGCTGTATTTCATTATTTTACATTTGATATTCGAGTTGCAATTTTTTCGAATCGTTTAGAAGTGAAATTTAAAATTTCACTCTTTTCAGCATGATATTTTTGATTTACACTCACCAGAGGAAATAAAGTTTTCCTAAATTGAAGTTTTGTGAACATCTTCGAATATAAAGTAACAAGAAAACGATGAACAGTTACCAAAACTTTCCAAGAGGAATGAAGTCATTAGATAATGTAGGATGATGATGGCCAAAAAAGATTCAAATGTTGGGTAAAAACAGTGACAATCCATCATATGAATCACATTGAAAAAGTGAAAATAATTTCAGCTGCAAGAAGCCGAGTTGTATGTGGATAAATGTTGATAAGAAAATGTTGATTCTTCCTTCACGCGTGATGATATCGCACTATACTCGCAAAGACGTGGGAGAATATATTCGAAAAATGATAACTTACTGTGTTCCCATCTTCCATGCTCATCTCGTGTAATGGTGCAAGAGGAAATAACCTAGAAAAAGTATATGATGGTGTATCTCATAGAAGGAGGCCATTTTTCGATGATGATTCCTGGTAAACCTCACCGCCATTACATGCATGCCCAACAGCGAGATGGAATGCAGAAGCTGAAAAAATAGAAAATAAGAGAACGAGGGAGAGACCAAAAAATGATGAATATTCTGAATCGATATTCTACTCCTAGACCATACGAAAATCACTTAAGAATATGAAGATCTATGGGTTGAATTGAAAACGGATTCCGGATATCCAGATATCCCACATTGTCTGTCTCAGAAGCTAGTTTTCCCACTCCTTAGCTATCAATTGGAAAGAATGGGTATGAATTTTCCAATCTCATGGTGCCCAATGCTTAAAAGGGAATAATTTAGAGTAAATTTTCCCAAATATCTTGAGAATAGTTTGCTAAATGTATCATAGATATCAAGAGTCGATATATGGGAAGTAATTTCAGAAAACTGTTCCCATTTGTTCTACATTCTTCCATTGATCAAGCGTGAAAAATCTTCATCCTGACTATAGCCTTGATTATGATTGCTTTTTAAAGCAGACCTACTATTATTCTTTGTTTAAATGGTGTAAAAGTCAATTCAATTTTAGTATAGAGTAAATGAGCAATTTCTAAGATATTAGTTTAGCTGATTGAATTGATAGCCGTGTTTCTCTTCACTCTCACAGTGTTAGAAGCTTTGCTCATAAGTGAGCAACACTGTTGGCAAAATAGATTCCAAGTTCACTTGAAATGAGGAACTTCTATGAAAAGCACATCATAGCCTCAGAGTCCAAATGCTCGATCAACAATACTATTTGATTTTTCTTGGTTCACCTTTGACATTAGTTCATGACAATCATTTGAGAACTGCAACAGATAGTCACCATTTTCAGTGGTGTTGTTCAAAGTCATTTGTTCAAAAACTTTATGAAAATTACTTTTGTTCAATTGTGATAAGCTGCTTTTTTCACCAACTTGAAGCAATTGATATAATGGCCATGTTTGTAAACACTATTCACCTTTTCCTGAAGCTTTTTTCGTTCAAAAAAACAGTCATGATAGAAAAATTATCTGCTCAGAGGGTAGTATATTCTGATGTGAAAATAATTCATGGCCATGATCATTGTGAGCTAACAATTTTTCTATCTTCATTTTTTGAAGTTCTATCTTATCAATAATTTTTCGCTCTGATGTTATTGGATAATCACGGTAGATAGAAATGTGAATAAAATGACCAAGAACTCTATGGGAAAATGAATATGAACAAAAATTCTCAATAAGAAAGTGAGGAGAATCTTACTTATGATAAAAAATTATCCACTTTTTTCATTTGGCATTTCTATGAGCTCAAGTCAGTTAAAATTTACTAACAATTCCTCTTTCTCCCGACAGATAAACCAAAAGTTTCTATTGATATTCTGGGTGATAAAAAATATGCTATCAAAGGAAATTCTGTGATTATTGCCTGTAAAGTTGCCTCAAATCTACCAACCAGATCAATTCAATGGTATTTCAATGACAAGCTAATGGCATCATTCGAAAGAGCTGATTCAAGTGAGTATCTCAATTTCATTCTTACTATTGTCAAAATTCAGACAGGAGGTTGATTCGAAATCATTCTGTTTTTGACGAATCGAATTGGAATGTTTGCCATTTCAAATGACCAAATACTGTGATTCGATAACAACAGGGACCAAACAACCAGAATCAGAACAAGCCTTTCGATTCTTTCTCTCATTTGAAACTTTTTCAAATCATCAGGCTTGAATTTTAGATGATTCTCTCTATTGGTAGAAAATTCTATAGTTATTCTATAGTCAGTGACCATGAGTATTGCTCAGCAGAGTGTCCTATGAAATGTCCACCATTCTCTAGGTAATCCTCTGAAATCCGTTTCCAATCAGTCAATTGTCCTCTATCTACCAATTGTGGGCGATACAATTTCACACTCACTTGAAGGACTCTTACTCAAAAGTAGCCTATTTTGAAATCTCAGCGAGAGAAAGAGAGAGAGAGAGAGAGAGAGAGAGAGAGAGAGAGAGAGAGAGAGAGAGAAGTAATTTGAACAAGATCTTCATGGGAGGAAAAGATTGGTTCCAGCTCGAATTGTGGGATTAATCCAAGAAAAAGATGGGATCCAGCAGCTTATGGAATGTGATTGCAAGAGAGGCAAAGTTCACGCCGCTCTCAGCATCCATGATGACTTACCGTTATAATCGAGACAAACGTTTGTCTCTCTTCATCCAGGCAAACGAACTCTCCCACTTTCTTATGGTGGTGAATGCTGTTGAGTCGTTAATTTTGCGAGGATAAACAAATACATAAAGCATCAAAGTCAACTTTTTGCCTCCAGTTCTCAGCTTGATGGTCCAAATCATTTATCACAATTTATTTCAAACTGGTGTACTAGAAATATCGCTGATTTCTTGCCTTACTACATGAGTCGCTCCTTCCAAGTCAATGGAATCGATTTGTTGTGTAACTTGGGGACAGAATATCTCTCTATGGATCATGCAGCCTCTCACTTCTCTCTCTCTCTCTCTCTCTCTCTCTCTCTCTCTCTCTCTCTCTTTCATTCTCTCTTTCAGATCTTAGCAAGTTCTCCGGAACTTTACCTTATTACATCCGCTTTTCCTCTGTCTTTGGCCCTTTTTTCCACTCATGCCTCTCTCTATGGCCTTTTATCTTCCCTTGGCTGGCATGTAGGAGCAACTTTTTCAAATTAATCCATGGAATCGTAATGATGATAGATCGATGATAGATTCACAATAGTTTCTTTCCATAAGAATTATGGGCGTATAGACTCAGCTAGAGGAGAAGAGATTTGTTTACATGGGATTCAGAAACAACCGATTTGCTAGTTTTTTCTTCTAACAAGAAGAGAGAACAGAGAGAAATGATGAAAAGGAGAGAGAAAGAAGAAAAAATGAGCTGTTCATATTAATTGAGAATATTTTTCATGTTGATAACTATGTTCAGAACAAGATTTCATGTTTTCGTGCAGAGTTTTTCCTTTCTATTTCCATCTTCAAACGTTTAAAAGGATAAACATTCACACTCTTATGAGTAGGAGAACCATTCTCTTCACGAGTGAAAAGTGACAAGAAATATTCATTGCCAATGGCTTCGTTCGACTGTGGCTATCGATATTCAGTTTTGATCGATTTCATCTGTGTCCATTGCAATGGCGGCAAAATTTTGCTCCAAGAAAAATTATCATTTATCTGGGTGTACTTAGAATTTATTACAGAGAAAATTGTGCTCTCTATGTCCCTATATTCACTGCACTAATCATGTAGTTATATGTTTCAGATTTTCTTTTGCCTCCTCCTCTAAAATGGCTCAAATGTATCATAGAAGACGATCTTTTCCATTTGAAAGGCAAAGTTTTCATTTTTAACTAAACTCTCATATCTCATGAGAAGATCTTTTTGCTCACTAAATGAGGCCTACAAGGTTTCATGCTCATATCTAGCTATGATCTGGAAACAATGGATTTGACAAGGAATTCATAGGCAAGCGAGCGACTCTTTTCATCTCGCCCATTTCTTTAAAACATCACAGGCAAATGTTGGCGCAGTGATCCCAGCCAACAACAATAAGTATCAGGTTGCGACAAATCGACTCCATTCATTATATTGATTCTCAATTCCTTCTTTCTCTTTTCCCTCCTTCATCTAGAGAGAAAGAGATGTGAAATTTAAATGTTCATGTTTAGCTACATGTGAGCATTTTGCAGCATCTCATTTCTTGGTATATATATGATTTGCCTTTTACTGCCTTATCCAAATTTTGTCAAAGTCTCTCTTCATCATTCAAGGCATATTGAAAACGAAGGAAATTAATTCCTATGATTAATTGAGCCTAGGGCGAGCAAAAATTGATGAAATCCGATATTTTCTTTCCATATAATCTTGAGATAAAGATCAGTTTGTCATATTTGAATTTCAATTATGTTTTGCTTTTTGGCATTATTTTGGTGACCTCCGAGTTTATTACCTGGCTGTGGTTAGAAAGCGTATGAGCTATATGTGATTATCATCAGATATTCTGATTGAATGAAAATTGAGAGAAACAAAGAGGAATGGAAACAAATTGTAGCCCCAATTGGAAATAATAGGAGCTCTCTACTCAATTTATACTAGAATGAGAAAATTATTTGCACTCCTCAATAGTTTGATCGTTGAAAGAAAAAAATATCTTCACCGATTAAGCATCATTAATATTCTTGGTTCAAGTATCTCATTTGATACTTGATCACCTCCAGCTATCTGGATGTTGAAATTGTTCCATTTTTCTCTTCCACTGAGTCATCACTTTGAATGATCCCTCACAATGACATCTAGAAGCCCAAAATTACCGTTTAACTGACTTAACAATCCTCAGAATGTGATTTGCTTGATGATCATATTTCTCACATTGTTTCACTCCTCATGGCCTATTAATATTCCTCTTTTGTCTTCCAGGCTCTGCCTTTGAAAATAACAGTCTAGTAATAAAGAGTGTCACATCAGAGCACGCGGGACAATATCATTGCAGTGTTGCCAATGCTCTTGGATCCACTGAAAGCAAGCCTCTTATGTTGCAAGTTGTTTGTGAGTATTTATCGAGCTCCACTTGCATTCTAAAAAATTTCTACCCAGATAGCCAGATATTCATATTCGTATTCATTCATATTCAGATGAGCCTGTTTGCTCCTATGTGAATATAAGGAAAAATTACCAAGTCAAAAGAGGTTTTCATGTGGATATCCTATGTCTTGTTGACGCAAAGCCTTCCGATAATCTGACCTTCACTTGGAGCCAAGCATCAGCTTCCACCACCTCTACACGACGATCTCTGTCCAATTTTACATCAGAAGGTGTCCGAAGCTCACTCCGATATCGACCTCAAAATGTGATAGATTTCGGTTTCATCTATTGTTCTGCTAGCAATATTGTTGGCAGTCAAGTGGAACCATGCGTATTTTCCATAAAACCTGTGATCGGTGAGTTAGTTTTGATAAGCGAATACTATTCGATCCAGCATATCTTCAATATTTCACTCAAGTATTCAAAATAGTCATTCACAATCTAGTTTAACCTAATCCAGATACCGTTCAAGCAGAGATGAGTAATTTTCAGAGTGAGAATGAGGAGAAGGATAGGAGAGAAAAAAATTCGTTGTAGACATATCAGCTTTCTGAAATATTCAGTATTCAATATCTTCTCTGAATCGTCTGGTTTTTTGACAAGCTGCTAGATCGATAATGTATTCTTGAGAAGCCTTTTGCAACAGCTTACTTTTCTATTCTCACATCTCACAAACCCTGTTTGCCTGAGAAAGCTCATGTAGTCCATCTTCTTTTCCTTATATTTGCCATTAGACTACCAGATTAACTGTTTATACACACACATCTTCTTTCCAACATGGTAAGAAGCACCAAGTAGGACTACAAGAAATGATATTCTACGTGAGTTGATTTGGGGTAAACATCATCAGTTTGCCTGGATGGATAGCATAAAATACTAATCAGCTTATACCACAGCAGCAAATAAGTTTACAATGGTGTATATGCCCTCAGCTTTTTTCCGAAGAGAATAGATAACAAAACTCATCCACTGCAACTGAATGTGATCTATCCGGTAATAACTTCTCAGTAAAATGATTTGCTAAAATTAGGCAACTCAATCACTCATGAATAGCTTCACAGAGGAATTGAAATTATGATACGGTAAATTCCTTGAATGTTTACGATCTTTCTTGTCAAAATTTTTACTCTCTCCTGTGATAAGGGACAAGAATACAGGAAGAAGTGAATTATATTCATGTGAATTAGGTGAACTTTTCTATACATTTTATAATCTTGAGCAACTTGTATTTTCCACAGAGCCACCGAAGCCTCCTAGAGACTGTTTACTGCTGAACGACTCGGCCAACTTATTTTCTGTGATTTGTGAAAAATTTAGTCCAGCTCAAAACTTTGATGTAGAATCTTATGTTTTGGAGATTTATGACCCAAAGAGTGCACAATTAATTCATCGATCCCAAGAGTCCGAGCCAATTTTCAAGGTTGTTCCGGAGAATCATAGAAACATCAAAGAGTATCACTTGAGAGTTTATGCTAAAAATTCCATCGGAAAGAGTAATGAAGTTTATCTAACGTTGAAGAATGAACGTCAACTCCAACTTAATCAAGTGGCGAATAACAATTCTTTGTCTGAAGGTGAGTCTCAATCTCTGGCAAAAATCTCTATTTTGCTCTCTGCCCATTTTCAGCCATCAGATCTCAGACTCATTGTTTTTCATCTGCTACCGTGTCTCTGAATTTTGCCTTCTCTCTCTCTCTCTCTCTCTCTCTCTCTTTGAATCTTGACGATTGATTATCATTCTTTACTCACAAAAGTCTAGATGCTCAAAAGCATCCAGCATTCAGTGATGGCCTTCACTAGTATGAACGTCTTCATGCAGCTCAGCTTAACTTCCTAGTCGATTCCTATACATAATAATCGCAGTTATTCCTTCTAATCGATGACTCGATTTTGTTGAATGCTTTGCTCTAATTGCTAACAATAATAGTGTTTTCAATTGAAGATCATTTTTCTTGATCATTGCTCATTAATAGCTGGGCTTATCCAATTGTTGGACGAAAGTTTCCATCGATTTTTCTTAGTGTTATCACTTCATGTCAGATAAGACAAAAGCATGTATTTTCTTACTAACTTGTCCTGCATTACGAGAAAAATTCAATGAACCACTGAGTTGTTAAATAGGCAGATCTTCTCCACCGATGCTCTCTGCTGCGTGTTCTCAAGAGATGGTTTTATGTGAAATACGAGCGGTCATCTATCTGTACGCTGAGAGTCTAGCTTTATACACGAAGCTTCCATGAGCATCGTTTTCCACCTCTTTGTCAACATCCCTGATGAATGGAATGTTGTCCTCCCCATCCATGGTGAAGCTTCAAATTGCATGCAGTGGTCAGTGTAACTGGCAAATTACCAATAAACACAAAGATTGCCATCTACCCCAGCCACTTGTACCATGACATAGCACCATATAAGATGGCCAATTATCATTATGTTCAAGATGTACGCGTAAAGTGCAATCAAAGTTACTTGACAAGAGTTCAAGAGAGATACCATGTAGAATGATCACCAGTGTGAGGCTGCCGAAATGGGTAACTGATGCTACTTTGCCCAGTGTCACTCAAAATGTTTCCCAGACTAAGCTCTTCTTCTTCTTGCTTTATTCTTCGCCTTCAGAGAATTCCAACTCATCAGGCAGCTCTTCTCACACTTCCTATATGATTGCCTTCTCACCCATCATAATGCTCATTCTCATCCCACTGGTCAGAGCCAAATGCCGTATCAAGGGTCAAAAGACGAAAGTTGGTGAAACCGCTGCCTCTCCATCGATGCCAAGGTACGTAAATTCTGTGACACCCAGACTTCTATCTTGCTTTCTTTCCACTCCACCGTTTATTTATCTGTTTCATCCACAAGCTCCCCACTCAACCCCGGGAAATAAGCTTGCTTATCGAACGATTCTATGGCCGCTTCCTACCCAAAATTCGTCAGCAATAATGGGAATTTTTTTTACTTTATCGATTTTTTGTTTACTCTCAGTGCTCATTTCTAACTACTGTTGAGGTTGGAGAAAAGAGTTTGACTAAAGATGTAAATTCCAATTATGCCCCTATTCTATATTATTCTTGAAGGAATTATTGAAAGGAATCCGTCTTCATCATTCGACTTGAGTTTCAGAGAGAAGCTCTTCCCTTATCTTAGATAATAGACTCAAATCTTGAGTTTCTGAGTTTGAAGAGATATTCTTTTGCTCCTTCTTCCTTCATTACCATCCCAATACACTTAAAAGTGGAATCTAATAACACTGTAACGATGGATAGATTGGATGAAAATCTTCTCTCAAAAATTCATTCTTTGACTCATGAAAAATCTTGAATAAAATTCGTTTCACTTCAACTATTCAATAGTTTCTCACCAAATATTGTTGCAGATTTTTTGCCTGTTTATGTATGTATAAACTTTTGCTTTGACCTCACCTATTCATTTTCAAGATCATCCCACTTCCTATGATTCACAATATAAGCAAATAAAATGATTGCGGTACGGAGATACAAATCATGAGAATAGAACATGTGTAATAGAATTGGAAAAATTTGGAAAATGGGCAGAAAAAACCTCAAGAATCCTCCAGAGAAATGGAACACTCATGAAACCAAACTGAAGAAATGGAGAAGGAGAAGAGAATCCAGCCCTTGTTTAACAAGTACATTCTTTTGTGGCTCCTTATAAGTATGCTTCCAAACTTTTGAAGAGAAACAAAATATTCTTGCTCAAAATAATAGCTTTTTCCAAGTTAACTCGATCAAATATGGCTCCAATTTGTACACTATGCAATTTTCGCGATTCGTTTCCTTTTCTCGGAGTATCATCTTCTTTATACCTGTTTTATAGACTATCTGTATTGGAATTGAAACAATTTTAACGCGCGATTTTTGTTTACTTTAAGCTCACACATTTCTCGGTCAAAATGGTAGCAAACTTGATGATAACACTCAAATACACAAGTGATTCTTTGACGATTCCTTTATTTGACAAGGCCTGAGAGAAGAAAAAGTGGAGACAAAAGAATGACAGAGAGACTGAAATAGTTCTTCCGATTCGCTCTGATTGTCCTCGAACTCATCACACAGTTTTCCGAATGAATCAATATTGCCATTTCATTTGTAGTGATGAATCTGTTTCCCATGGAGCATGAAAGGAATTTTTCACCTAAACGAGTGAGATATTTAGTCAACCCATGACGACCTCAGCTATCTCTACATGAGATACTCATTTGGGTGCGAGGACCTCTCTTTTACTTCTTCTAGCTCTAACTTCTGACTCTTGGCTTCATAATGGTCATACTAACTTGGTTAACTAGTAGGCCTTCCATAATTATCCCATAGATGGAGAACAAGATCTTCTCGATAGTACACTATGAACATGTATCGATTGCAGAATAAGATCTAGAATTGCTTGCCGAAATGGACTCGAAAAAGTTCCGGTTCGCTAACTTTGTTATCGATTTGTTAACTACAGGCAGCTTCAGACTGCATCTAAAAAGAGTACAAATGCTAAATGATGATGAAGAAAATTGTTTTGTTTCCAATACTCCTTGATTACCATGCTGGTGAAAATTGATCATCGTTTGCTTTCCAGAAAATTGGCCATATATTTATTTTCACGTTCTAGTGATGGCATGAGGAACTGATTTTCCACTCTCTTGTAATTTTTCTCTCTAAACTTGTGAACACATTGGCTCTGATAAAAAATAATTCCATCTTTTCCTTCTTCTTCACAGTTGTCCCATTAGAGGGGAAGATTCATCTGAGGAGCTCATAGATTTTGATAAAAAAGTGGTTGGAAAATCATCTGCTCCAGATATAATCGAGCTTGGATGCAACTCATTGATTGTAAGCCATGGTGAGTATTGATCCAATACAGCTATTTTTTTAAGAAAAAATCGCTTCCATGATCATCTGGTTGAATTATATATGACTTATATGTTTCTAAATTTAACAAGACCGATGTTTCAGTCAAGCTACCTTTAAATTTTCTTCTCTAGATGAATAGCTTTCTCAGGCCCAAATGATATTTGTTCCCATGGAACAAACCTCTATCAACCTCAAAGCTGGTAGAAAAGTTTTTATTGACACAATTGGATACATATCAATGAGTTATGTTGATCATTTTCTTGAGAAATTTGGTGCAGAAGAAAATGTCAATCCATTCTCATTTCAGGTTCAATTGCTCTCTCGAATATTTTCTTGTTCAGCTAGTGAAATGTCATATTTTGGTAGCGAAGTAGCATTCATGCTGAAAAGGGACTATAAATATGCGTCAAACATTATCGTATTTTGGGCTATTCCTTACGAGTTTTTTCTTCGACTTCTGTGAACTGAGAGAATAGCATGAATATTTGCTGAATTTTTGTCTTGAATCTAAATCGCTTTTGTTAAGTCATTCGTAGAAAACACAAATAAATGCAGAATATAGAATTTCAATAGATTTTCTATCAAAAGACTTTGTCCGAGTCTACCGAGTCCAGCCCTACTCAAAAACTGAACGGAAAGCTGGAAAACAAGGTTTCGCAACTAAAGGAAAATTTTTTCTTGAAAATCCTTGATTTTTCACTAGTTGCTTTTGATAGTATAGAATGTTCATTCTAAAGAAATTCCAGCTCAAATGTGACAGTAGCAAGGTTTTTTGGGCAAAACAAACAGTTCCAAATTATGCTAGACTTAATATTATTAATGCTAGTGCATTATTTAGCTACTAATGTGAGTTTATTCTCAGATCTCCACTAATTTCTATCTAAAGGTGCAAAGTTTGTAGCTGAAGCTAGATTAGCTTGGGAACTTTTTTGACATTCCTATCCTTTGTAAAATTGATCTATGAATTTATCTAGAAAGCAATATCTATCCAGGTAGCTGATTTCTTTTTCCCCTTCTTCTCTATTCTCAATGCTTATTCTCAACAATTCTGTAAAGTAATTGAAACTGACAAGCAGAGGATGATCACTAGTATGATTTGCTTAATAGCCCAAGTTTATGTGAGAATCAATTTTTACTGCCCTCTTTCTCTCCAGATAAAGAACATGAACTTAACTTGGATGGCGGAACAACACATTTCATCATGAACGATGATACAGACTACGCGCTCAACCTGATTCTTACAAGACCAGAGGTGAGCTTCTCATCGAAAAGTTCCATAAATCTTTTTCTCTATGATACAAGTCATCTATCAGACAGAATATCATCATTTTCTGAATGAACCAGAGAGCAGATGGATTTTCTTAGCCTTTCTTTGCATGGGTCATTGGATCAATCCGCATCTTGAGCAACTCAGCCTATTAGGAAAATTTTTGCTTTCGTTCTGAAAAAATTATATTCTCATAAAATAGCGTAAAATTTTCTCTTGTCAGCTTTACGATTTTCACTTTGCTTGGGACCGTGATTCTTATTACACTATCAATGAGTGAGAGAAGAGTCTTTCTATTCTCAATTTAGAATTTGAGATTCATGTATCTTCGTGTGATTATCGAGAGATGTAACTTTTTTTCCATAAAATACTGATGGTAGCACAGTACAGAAGTGTGCATAAATGTTCAGTGAAAAGTTGAAGACTCGATAAGTATGAATGGATTGGTTCCATTAGCAATAAGCATGATGAAGTTACCCTCGGTGGGAGATGAACGAGAGGATCATGGTGTAATCAAAATGTAGGAAATAGGAATCTTATCCATCGGCAAGAGAGAGAGAGAGAGAGAGAGAACTTTGCACCTGAAGGCTCGTGGCATTAAAAGCTCGGAAGACATGTAAGGGCTGAAAAAAGAGTGCATCTCATTCAACAACGGATTGGATGGATATATTGAAAGATTGTAGTGTTGCTGAAGTGAATCATGTTGCATGCAAATGCCCAACTCGATGAAGATGAGAGCAATCATTCATACTTTCCTCTCCTCTTTCCTTGAGCAGGATATCTTCATATTAGAACTATTTTTCTATCTGTATCCACTCTTTCACGAATCTCATCAACTTTGCTTCGAATTAGTGTCTGACTTTATTCTGTCTTTTAATTACAGCCATTTATTCAGTCTTGTTTAAGTCCAGATAGAAACAACGTGCTCTCTTGATGTTTCAGGTACAAGTTGAAGTTACACAAAATGTGCTTGTGAAGCTGATGAGCAGAGATAATAAGACTCATAAATACAACACACTACACAGCTGAGGCGCCTTTGACTAATTTCATTCCATGACCATAGATTTTAGTAAAGAAGTTAGATGAGAGAGAGAGAGGGTGAAGAAAATAATCATTAAAACATGTGTAGAAGCAGAAAATTCATTTAATAAATTTGCGTTTCCACTAATGTTGCACTGGAATCATGAAAACTGTTCCCAATAAGTTGGATGGCGTAAGGAGCTTTGGCAAAACTTAGAATTTGTAATTTGTGATTTGGTTCATCATTTTCACCAGGAAAACCTATCATTTTAACAGACTGAACTCATTTCTCCTGAAAATTCAGCGAACAAACTCGCGAATAGAGCTAATTTCACTTCATAATCGAGTTTTTTGGTTCAGAAAGAACAATCAATTGATGGATCAGTTCCACAGAGTAAAATTCTGAATTCATATAGCTCATTGTAAGTTCATCAATGTGAATGGGGTTCATGAAATTTATAAAATTTGTTTTTCTGGTCAGTGAGATGATATTCAAACGATTGAAAAGACGAAATTGATTCTAATGGAAAATTTTTTTGACTTCGTTTTTAAAAACCAAGAAATCAAAACTCCTTCAAAAATATCATTTCCTCCTATAATAATTGTCATCTGAAAGACTGTCTCTTTTGTTGTTTTGCAGACTGAGATCGATGACAATAAACAAAGAGTTTTCTGTGTATCTACTTTGGTTTGAGAACCTATTTCTATCAACACGATCTCCACCAAGGATAGACATTCAAGAGTTCTTTTCAAAGATTCTGAGGCTACTTATAACAGAAGGTTGCTCAAATAAGCATTCTGAACAAAGTTATGACTTTTTATCCAAGCGATAGAAAAAACTCAGAAATCATTAATCAAACAAATTACCAATGTAAAAAAGAGAAGGAGATAGTGTAAGGAAATATTCATTGTGAGCTATTTTGAGCTTCATGAAGGAACTTTGATTCAATCTGTTCATTTTTTCGCAGGTTAAACGATGATAAATCTGGTTCATAGGCCTGAAGCAGGTACAGAAAGCTGTTGTTATGGATGACAATAATCAGAATCTCTGATGAGAAAAGGAATGCTCAACGAAAGGAAACGAGCTCATTGGGCTCATAGGGTAGCACAAATGATGGACAGATTCATGGAAAGTATCAGCTTGATGAATTCAAAGCTGATTATTGTAGGTTTTTTTCCACCACATCGGTCATAAATTTGATTGTTCGCATGTAATGGGGACGATCATTTCAATGACAATTCTTTGGTAATCGGAGGCGAAAAGAGGTGAAGTACCGTTAGATCTAACGGTATACCAATATACAGGGTGTTCCAAAATTATGTCCGAATTTTTCTTCAAGAGTTTCTAGCTTGCGTGAAGCGTAGTGAGCTTCATCAACCCACTAGCGAGTAAAGGATACAGATAGAATATTTCTATCGGGAAATTTTTGAATTTTCCCGCTAAAGTTCTGATTTTGAGGCCAATTTTCATGTTTAAAGATCGGTTTTAGAACTCTCGATATCTCAGTTAGTAATCATCCGATTTCTGAAAACAATTTATCGAATTAATCAACATTATGCGTGCATTCAGATGACAAAAATTTTATTCTCTTGAAGCTCCTCAAAATTTAAAGATTGATGAAAATCCGAAAATTTTCGGAAAAAAATCGATAGAATTTTTATATTTGGTTGAAAAAATTCTCTGAGTGGACAAAATTTCCTGAAAAACCTAATTAATAACTAAGAGGATATTTCTCATCAATGATTATCGTTAACATCGTGGTTCTCGAGAGATTTCTTGAAAATTTTTTTATCATTGAGCTCTATGGGGACTATGATCTGCAATCACTAATCCTCTGGTTTCTATTCGATGGTCAGAGTTATAAACTCAAAAACTTTCGGAAAGAATTTAGTGTATATGTGCTACGCACTCAGAAAAATTTGAAGCTCTACCTCCATTATTTCAGTTTTTACAAGCCTGCAAAGATTCGGACATAATTTTGGAACACCCTGTATATACATGTAAGCCTCTAGTCGCCATCTAGAGAGGCAGAGAAGAGAGACATCTCTTACCCGAAACTATGAAGTGTTCAGTAGAAATGAATAATCGAGCAGTGATCATCATACCATCAACTCGATCCAAAATATGATTTGGAAAGCTATTTGACTGATCGCCATAGGCCTAAATGAACGATTTGGTCACTATATGCTGAGATATCTGTTAAAAAAAGGGGAATCTTGAGCAAAAATGATGAGAAAATCAATTCCAGAAACCCCAGATCCACAAACTATGTCGCACATCATCAGATCCAAGCAAGTCGAGCTCCAGATGATACCATGAGAGAAACAGAAATCATAGAAAAAATTAATAGAAATCTCCAGAAATTGAACGCGACAGTAACTCAATAAAGAATGGAATTACTAAAAGTTCGAAAATTTCATCTACAATTGAATTCGACCCCCCATACTCCATACTCTTTTCCCTCTTCCATCCCTTTTTGACCAATGTAAAGGCGCCTTTACAAAGGCGATGAGCCTCTCATCCATTACTTCTTCCTTCACTTATTGAAGTAATACACCTCTTGAAATCTTTCTGTATCAACGACTAGCGCCAAACTTTAATAAAACCTTTTCTATTCTAATTTTGTAATAAATCAATAGATTGATCATCTGGACGAATTTGATTATTGAGCTTTCCTACCAAAATTCTCCCTACCAAGTTGAAAAATTTCATAAACATCTCTTGGTTCTGCTGTACGCTATCTTTCAGAAAATTTTTCCCACTCAAAATTTCATCCAGGATCAAACCCGATTCCAAAGATTTCAGTACAAATACATCACAACTGAGACAATTTCTCAAAAAATATTTGAAAATTCTCAAAACATTTTTGCCACTCCATTCTATGGGCCATTTCATACCTTCTAGGTTCGGAAATTCTCATGAAGTTCATGATATTCATTGATTTGAGTTTATCTTGTTCCCTTCCATCAACCTATTATTTTGACTAGAATTTGGCATTTAGTGTCCTCAACTGTTCTGTCTTGGACTAATTAGAGAATTAAAATATTCAGTCATCTATTCAGAGGAATTCCTCTCATCAAAGCAAACGTACTGCTGATAGAAAATCTTTCCAAGCATGATGGAACATGAAGTCAAGCTTTCAGTTTGGTATGCTTCAGTGTCAAAAAAGCTTGGTTTTACCCTTCGCAAAATTTATTGGATTACAATAGGTATCTTAGGATAACTTTTCTCAAATGACCCGCTAAACCTCATTCAAATCTTATTTACAAAAACAGATTCTGATCACCAAGGAATCGATGATGTCGAAAAGTTTGAGGAAAGATCCTTGGGATCGGTAGTGTGGGTTACAGTTGCTCTCCACAATATTGCTTATTCCTAAGCAAGCACGTGCATCTTGTGATATCGATCTTGGATTTTCGCTTGTGCACCATACGTTGTTTCAAATACAGAGAAATAAGCTTGACTAGTGTCATATTTTCTTTAACCACTACGAATGGAGTGTTTGAAAATTTTGAGTTGGTTGAAGTTCACCACAGGTAACAAATCTTCTTTACATATTGCAGCCTTAAAAGAGAATCTTGATTTTGATCAATAAAATCGATTGCATTCTCAAAAATGACCAAAGGAAATACAGATAAACGGAGATGAGAGAAGTCTTGTCCATTTCATCCAATCGTAAAAGAGTGGTTAATCGAATTATTGCCTGATGATGATAAGAAGCTTTTGTTATCAGCTTTTGATCGATGATGGTTGAAGAATCAAACACATTGTCAAAATTCACACACTAAAATAGATATAGCTTTCAGTGTTCGAGCTTGAGTAAAGTAGCTTCACTTTGACAAACTTTATTTCTCTCATGGTAACTTCGTTCTCTGTTCCACAAAAGTTTCTCTGCCAAGTCCATCGGGATATGTTTTTCCATCTCTTTTTGAACCCTGGCAGGAGTAATGGCCAGCAAATTCAAATGCAATTCGCTTGTTATCAGGAATTGAAGCAGCATAAGATCTGTCACAGGCAAAGTGATGACTGTCTCTCTAGAATAGTTTAAATGTGATCAGGATGATGGCTACCATGAAAAGAGAATTGGTTGTAAGTGATGCTCCCTGGAAATGAGAGAAGCCTTCGGCTGTTAAGGAATGAGGAAGAGAGAGAGAGAGAGAGAGAAAAAAGAAGTAACATAAGTTAAAACGAAGTAGGTTAGCACCAGTTGATTAACTGAGATATCTAAATTATTGTTAAAAGAACATATATCTTTCGATCGAATCACCATCTCTATGGAATAGCCTCAAGAAAGGTTGATAAATCTAGAAATCTAGAAATTCCATTGATATCAAGATATTCTCCGATCGAACTCACGGGACCATTCTATTATTCTCTATTTTGTTCACTTGTCCATGCAATATGGTCGATTATGGTCATTTCTTCTCGAACCCCAAAAATAACCTCTCAAATATACCTCATGAAAGGCTTCGAAAAAGGAACTGGTCTATGATCCCTAGGAGCAGTTTAATGTTCTTTTATCTTCCTTTCCATGGATTGTACAATTCTTCTTCCTTCAGTCCGAGTCATATGACTTCTCCATTATCATGATTACTAGGTCCTCGAAGACTAGCTTTACTTTTATCGAGACCACCGCTGCGAATAACTTTCCTTCATGCAACGACTTTTTCTTAACTTTCCCTAGCAGCTCAAATGGATCATGAGAGGAAAAACAGAAGAAAAAATGTCGATTTACTTGAATACTCTTACCAACTTGATCTGACCAATTCATGGCATCTTAACACTGTTATTTAGTCTTCAGAGATCACTTTCATTCTCTGCATGAGATTAGGAAATTTAACAAGATTTCTTTCTTCTCATCAATTTGAATATTCGTAAATGAGTGATGATATTCACAAATAAATCGAAGAGTTCAAGGATCGAAAAATAAATAGAACTGTTTGTGTATTAAAACTTGTGGTAACGGTGCTGTATTGGTTCATGATATCAATCTGGATTCAAGCATCTAAGTATTATGAGACCAGCTCTACTGAGAGAGATCATAAGGAAGGTAAAAAATTTCCCGAATAATTACATATAGTTATTAGATAATAATATTTCCACGACAGATGTGATTCTTATTAATCGGAGGATTCAAATTCAGGTTATCTGGTCGATATCAGATAACCTACTTGTCCTTGATGAGAATAAATATTGTGGATAAGTTATTTTGTTGCCAGCCAATAATAAATACAATAAGGGATCCGGAACACAAGCAAGATTCTGATAATAGGCTGGCTATTGTAATGCTACCGAATAGAGAATTGCACAGCAAGCCAGGATCAAACGACTTGTACTTCACATAACTGTCTTTCCTAAATAACTGAATTTCGCTCTTCATGATCCCTCAGACTAGCTCATCTTTTGCAACAATGAAGCACCGGTAATCCTTCTCTCTCTCTCTAGAACCACCGCAGGTTACTTAATTTATGAGAAAGAGAGCTTCAGAATACGAGAGAATAGTTTCAAGACGATCTATAAAACATGGATGTCAAAAAAGAGAATACTTAGGGTGGTGGCGAAAGAGATGGAGAATTTTGTGGAGCAGTGACAGTGGACTAGAGAAGAATTGGAAGCGGAAAGAAAGAAATAGGTGTATCTTATTCAGGAAATGTGTGGGCATCAAGGCGAGAAAATTTTTCATGAAAAGTGGATACAGGTCTTTCTATTGAAGGAATGGTACATCCGCTTGATTTCAATTATGCTTGCCAGAGCTTTGTTTAATGTTTAATGAACCCTATTCTCTCCCTCATTTTACTTGAACAGCGTTCACAGTGGGAGCGATAGTTATGGCAAGAGACGGATTCAAATCAAGAGCAATTCTGATAAGCACGCAAGTCAATCTCAAGTTAAAAAGCTAACCTCAAAGAGATGGGAATAGGAAGAGAGGAGAAAAAACGAACAGATGATTTGAGTTTTCATCAGTGCTAGTGAGTAATAGATAGCAAGTTCGATAGGAAATCACTGTATATGGCTTTGTTTCGTTCCAATTCTTGCCTGTCAAACAAAACTTGGATTCTGCACTCTTGAAACGGCTCACTTTTATGAGACAAAACATTCTTTTTCAAGATGCTCTTGTGTTGTTTCTCTTTGTGGTTCCAAATTACAGACCATTTGAGTAGTGAATGAGGTCTTGGCAATTTCATTGCGAGATTGAGTACTTATCCAATTACAAAGAATAAGCAACGTGACTAGAGTACAGAATTCAAGTGAGGATTGGATTATTTGTGTCCATGAAATAGTTACATTTCCTACTGAGAGAGAGCGAGAGAAAATTATTCTAGTGGCTTCACTGTAATTTTGATTCTCTGATTTTTCCCTCATTTGTCCACTTTTGATTGAGCTCATAACATTGTATTGCTAACCTCAAGCCTGAGCTCTCTAGAAGTTTTCAGTATTATCTTTCATTTGATAGCAGAATTCTTCTACTAGGTTAAGAAGCTACAGACAAGCTCCAAATTCTCATGATAAGGCTGAGCTGTTGGATGTCAACTTTTCTTAGCCATTTCAAGAGGAAAAAATTTTGAGACTATGATTATCTATAAGACAAATGATGTTCTTGGGAGTGTTGCGAAGAAGTCTACGGAATATACATGGACGAATCGCTTTTCGAGATGATCATAGAGGAATGTAGATCATAATCATTAAATTCGGTTTGGAATATATCTTTTCCTTTCGATGAAAAACAAAGAGTGGGATAGGAACGCTCAATTTGGTGTATTATGGTGGAGTACTTATCACAGGCCCACTCATGATCGAATGTAATTATGCAGCTCAATGATATAAGCTCCTCACGCAATGCCCAACAATCGTCACGAGAGCGAAAAGAAGATAAGTACACGAGGCCCGGCAGGTAGAGGAGTGGGAGGAAGTTGCGAACAGCTGAGAATATCACACCATGTGAGCCCCAGATCAGTTGAGCATCGATAGAACATGATACATATTCTGTGCGTCAAACATTCTCGATTCTGGCTCATCATAAGCTCTACAGTCAACTCCCTTTGCCAGCCTGGCTCGAATCACGCTGTTTCAATCAGCCCTCGTTCGAGGTGGCAAATATCCATGATGCTATGACAAGCTTGTCCTAATCCTATAATATAACCGTCAAATGATTAGATTCGATAAGATTTGCGGTCTGTTGGATAGTGATGAAACAGAGATGCCCAAAGAAATGGAGCGAGCGAGCCAAGGGATAAATTCTGAATCTTATATTGGTTTTATCAGGCTCAAATGGGGCTATCATTAGCGGAATATCTGATTTGCTTCTCTTTTTATCTTTGTTTGTGTGTGTAGGTAGCCATGTGTGTTCAGATGGACTTTATTATTCAGTGTGATTCACATGGTTCCGATGATTCGCACTTTTTTCTGATTCTCTGAATGGTAGCTCATCAAAGTCAGGCTGTGATTAGATTGAATTTTCAGCGGAAATGATTGTCGATGAGAAAACTTGTGGATTCTTATCTACCCTAATGAGAGTGATCTCGTTTCTCTATGATTATGATTGCTAAAAGCTTCAATTTTTGCCATGTCTCGAGCAATATCCATTAGTAGTTATGGTATATAGCCTCACATGATTACTTCAACTTAACCTGCATGTAACTATATTGTGGTGAATTTCAGAGTTCATTCATCAGTTTTGGGGTTCCAAGAAGCAATCAATTAACCCCACTCTAGGGCAGTGATTCGAATCAAAGAGCAGGCAAATTTTTCCATTCATGGTCTTCTGAAGCTGAAACTGAATGTTTGCTGAGATCCTTTTAATCTAAATATTCTCCCATCATACGCTCTTCGTTGATTTGTGTTAAATTAATTATGCCACAAATGCATCATTCCCTATGTTTCCATTTTCTACTCATCTCATGTTTTTAAGAGAGAAAGAAAGAAAGAAAGAAAGAAAGAAAGAAAGAAAGAGAGAGAGAGAGAGAGAGAGATTTGTATTAAATATAATACTACAGAGACTGTAATAATGATGGAGAAGCCCTCATCAATATCATTAGGAGGCTATGCAAAGTAGAAAGGAGAACCACATGAGAAAAGAGTTTGCGTTTCCTTGGGAAAACAATCTTATCCTCACGATTCGAGAAATTTGCTCATTTTCAACCTTGAAGTGCCCGTAATTTCTGCCAGAGAAGCTTCCGATTCATACTTCCTCTGGTAGGTAAAACACATAATTTGAACTTGTATCCTTCCAAATTGGTAACACCTCTCAATCCTCCAGAATTGTGTGAGTCTAAACCTGTACACCCAGCAAAAAAGATTTAGCCTATCATGGAAAAAGATGCTCTGTATAAATCGGAACAAAGTAGAGGTTTTTCTACACAGAAATAGATTCTGATTCGAGAGACCTAAGTTAAAGATGATGATAGTAATTACACTGATAATTCAAGATTACTGGGAGCTTCAGATTCCGTGAGATAATGAGACAAGACACAAGACACAAGGTTGTATTTGCTCTTCCAAGTAAAGCTGAGTGCTTTTAGAGGCATTGGAACATTTCATTTCGAACATCAAAGATCATGCTCTGATGAGCAGATCATACCGAATTTTGACCATTGAACAGACTGATAAAATGACATCATTCTTAGCGGAAAAAATACGGAGAGCTTCTCAACTTGGTCTGTGATTTCACTGCTATCATTTTATGATCAATGACAACCATTTTGAAAACGCGGTGATTCGGCTTCTCTCAATACTTGCTCGAGGTCAGAGTTCTCCCAGAACGTAGAAATAAACGGTTTGTCCCCTTCCATGAATCATCAGCAAGAACAACCTCAGCTTCTAAATTATGCATGAAGAATGATCAATATCAAGCTAAAGTTCTAGACCATTCTTTACTTCCTGCTCAACAATAGGAAAACTTTTGCGGTAATGCACGTGTTGATGCTTCAATTTAACTGACTAGGGATCACGGTGATCTCACTTCTAGGAAGACCCATGTAAAACCCAAACTTACTATCGTACCATAAATTTTGTGATTTAATGTGAAATGTCATCATCTTTTCCCGCTTTTTGTACTCTCTTTTTTCCCTTGTATTGGACGAGTGATAATTCTCATGATTCCCATGTCTTATAAAGTCAATTCTATTTTGAATTTGCTTTCGAGTAGAACTGAATAATGAAAAGTAAATGGATGGCGTGGGGTTGGGCAGCAATAGAATCATCTTTCGATACTCTCGAGTGGAGATGGAGAATATGAGATCCCGAGAAAAACATTAGATGGTCCCGCATCAGTATTTTCCACAACCACCCACCTCTACTATTCTAAAAGTTTTTCACTGACTATGCATTATCTAAAAAGAACATAATGAATATCCTGAAATTATCTCTTTTCTCTCTCTCTCTTTCTCTCTCTCTCTCTTTCTCTCCTTCTTTCTTTCTTTCTTTTTTCTTTCTCCACTATTCCCATTAATTTGAACTCTTTCAAGCTTATGAACCTCAACTTCCAACAGAGAAGTAAATCGATTAAATTTGTAGTTGATATACTGCTGTTTCCAGCAGTAAGATCATTTTCTTAGGCTCACAGGCTGCTGATTAGTCAAGAATCGAGCGAGAAAAGGGGAAAAATAGATATTTGCTTAATCAAAAAATGAGTACTTACAGATCACTCTCAATTTTTGTGAATTCTTAACCGTCCTGAATCGAGGTCCTTCTGCAGATACTTCACACTTATATATTCCACCACTCTTATGATCTGTTGTGTTCAGAAAAATATCACCTAAATTTGATCTGGACAACTGTGAAGAGAAAATAATTTATACAATAAGTTATTCGAATATGTTCTGAATACATGATGAATCATAATCCAAGTCATTTGATTCAAAGAACCATCATGTAGAATGAATTTTGTTCGAAGGGGAAAACAATTTGAAAAAAGTGGAAAAACTCAGAGTAACTTTTAGATCATAGACTCGATCTCTTGGGGTAAATATTTTCTGTTTTCAGTTATACAGAAAATGATTTAGAGTTCCTCTAGATCTTTTCAGTGAATTTTCAGTATTTTCATCAGTTTGAGAAACTCCTCTCCTTCTTCACTGAGAAACTTCTTAACTTGAATTAAAAATCTACTCCAGGATAGAATCTATGAAAAAGCCATCACTTCCAATTGGAGAAAAGGAATATTCCGAATAATATACAAATATGCTCATCACCTCCTCAACCTTTAACAATCAGAGAAATATCAGAGAATTTTCTGTTCACAAAATTTATCTGTGAAAAAAGAGAATGATGTGAAGTGCAGTAGTAGAGTAAAAGGCTTTGATACTATATAAGTAGAAGGGAAGCGAGAGTTGCAGAGTGAAAACAACTTATTACGGTGAATAATTTGTCTTCCAAATCACTGAGAACCTCTGATTGCCTTTACGCGTTGAAAAGTCTAACTGCTATTTTATTGCCACAATTGCTTTCTTAATTTCCTCTCTTTTCTCAATCAAACTAATTGAGCATTTCCACACTTAATTTGACTTTCTGATGGTGTTCAGCATAGTTTGATTCGTTTGTGAAAGTTTCCACTCTATTCACAACCGATCGATCATCATGATGTCTCCAGTCAGAGCTCAATCTTTTGGAGAGATATGATAAACTTTGTCTCAAAAATTCAAACCATCATTATTTCAATCAGTATCTTCAATTCAGTAACTCTTAGGGCTGATTAAGATCGACAATCATACTTGATGACAATTCATGACGCTTTTGTGTTTGATGGCCACTCATCAATTATTTCTCATGTAAACTGGATTGGTCAAGAAATTAAATCCATCATTGATTTGATCCGTTTATTTTCCTCAGGATTTCTATCTCCCCTACTTCTTTCTCCTTCTTTCCCTAGAAATGAAAGTCATTTCAAAGAGACAGGCAAAGTACTTTTTCGGGTCATAGAAGCGTCAATGGTTTTCTCTCCCCAGAGATTGTTGAACACATCAAGCGAAAGGAAAGTGAACTGAGAAGCAAAAAAATAGGGCTGCGATCGCAATCATTCATCATTCGATGATTCCCGTTGATATTGGCCTCCTTGGCTTGATTGGTATAAGAAAATCGTCAATCAAAGTGTCCCAATCGAGAAGAAAGAGTCAAAAACAGAGGAAGTAAATTTGAAAGGTATCGCATTTCAAGTGATGCACTTTGATGATATCTCACAAAAAAATTTCTCTCTCTCTCTTTCTCTTTCCTACTTTCCTCTTGAATCCTCATCAGGTGATCCATCATGAATCATGACCAAATATAAACAACGATCAGCATTTGGCTTCTTTTTCTTGAGTTATTTTCGAACGCTCTTGACATTCCATTCGGCATGACTACTTGTCTACACGATCATAAGTATGCTGGATCTAGCCATTGAAAAAAAATCTCTTCATGCAATTCACTTTGGAGAGACTCAATGAACTCGACTGGAAATCCTTTAAGCTCACTGATTGTAGTTTGACAGTCGATAGTATCAAAAAGAGTTTGTTTCGCATTCAGATTAACAAATTGCATGATTTTCTGATCCCCAGGAGTGCATTGAATGTGAAATATGATTTAGAGGTGAGGAAGAGAAAATGAAGAAAAGCGTCTTGAGAGAGACTGATTCTGGATTCCGGTCGCATCTTCCTGATAGTACTACATGACAAATGAATACTGCAATACTGGCGGAGAATCTCAATTCATCCATCATATTTTGATATTATTCTGACTAGATATCAGCAACACACTCAGCTCCAAAATCGTATCAGCTTATGAATAGAATTCTGACAGCCTGTATGGGAGCACACGAAGAAATATGCTGAATTCTATTTCAACTTCAAACTTTGATTCGCTTCACCAGAAAGAGATAGCTTTCTACACATATTCTACTGGAAATCACTTCACACTTGGCCCTCTTGGTTCTCATTTCAGTCCTCTGCTGCCAAAAGTGTCTTCAGTAGTATGAATTATCTCTGCATAGCAGAAAATGTTTGCTTGTTTTCGAGTCGAATGAATCCATGAGCTTTTCTGTCCAAAGAATTGGTGGTCCTGAAGATATGAGCATAAGCTACAATCTCTGTGGTTTATAAGGTTATCTTATCGATCAGTTTGAGGCTTGATTTTGATCAATGATATTCGGTTACTGAACTCGATTGAATTTTATCGAGCGTGTTGAAAAATCATGCCTTCAAAACTCATTCATACTTTTTCTCTTCTCTACTACCCTACATCTGAGACTAATGTCTCAGAAAATTTTCTCTTCTTCCTCTAGTTGAAACCAAATCTTTACTTACAATCGCTCAATATAGTCACCAAAGGGGTTGACCTGGAGACGCACACATAAGAATTGTAATCAGAATATGGATGGAATATGGAAGGACAAGTTATCTGAATGCAAAATTATTTCATCTCCACTGCAATCGAACCTCGATCACGACAATTCAACTCACGCCTCTCTGTTTGCCTTTTATTATATACAGAGTACAAGCTCGGCGGTAGGTTGAGATGAGTTCAGATATGATCCGAAAATCGATTTCATGTGTATGAGTTGAGTTTATGTCGTGCGATTCGCCCGGTGCTTCTATTCACCACTCATATGGCCGCTAATATCGGTGACTTTGGCTTTATCGACCAATATCATGCAAAGATATCTATGATATAGATCCAAAAAGTAATAGAAATTGTGAATCATTTCGATATATCTGTTTCACAATGATCAAGTGAATGAGAAAGGGAGAGCTTCCTAGAAATCAACTGCGGCCATGTAGTCCAATATTTTCGAGTATTCATGAGAGCAACTGCTTCAAATCCAATCAATATTTCTTGTTCGACGAAACCTGAAGATCTAAGAAATGAAAGACATTTGCAAGCCAATCAGATCATCTTCCTGTTCATAAGATATCATTCTGTCCATGGGAGAGGCATTTCCAGAAAGTCATTTTGTTATGAGCCCATCGAATGTTCTCTTGAGAAAATTGAGCTCAATTCTTCAATAGATGGAATACCAAGAGTAGGTGAATGAAGCGTATGCATTCTCCAAAAATGCAGGCCTCATCGATAACAAAAGTTTGGTGAACATTTTCTTCAAGAATCTTCTGAAAATCTCCATGTTACACGGGATTTGCATAAGAAGTGGTGGAAAGTGGAGCAGGGAGCAATTTATTTGCCTTTCAGAGTTGTTTCGAATGATGTTGATTAAAGGGATTCTTGTGTCTAAATTGAATCATATGATCAGACTAACTCGATGTTTCTGATAAAACTGTGTATGCGAGCGTGTGTGAGGGTGAAAAAGTATACTATTAGAAGAAAAAGAATACGTAGAGTAATACAACCTCCTCCGGGCACATTCATAGATATAACCTATTTGCGAATAAATTCTGGTGATAAAGTGGAAGCATTTAAGATTTTTTCATTAATTGTGCTTACTCTCATCAGATTTTGGAGCCACACATATGTGGCTCTAGACTAAGATAGTACTGCCAGTGATGGATGGCTGATCCCTCGGCGCACTTGAAACAATCCTGAAAGCGAGCTTTTTCTCTTCTTCTTCTTCTTCTTCTTCTTCTCCTTTTCCTTCTTCTTCATCTTTCTCTTCTATTCTCACAAGAGATTCTGCGAGAGAAAACAGTGAAGCACTGTCTTCGCTTAAAATGCTCGTATATATATACAAGCTGCCTTACATCCAGTTCACTCTGGATTAAATACAAGTCGCTCTCAAAATTTTCGCAATATTGAGGCCAAAGAATATTGGTTTTACAGTGAAAGATGACGATCATCTCATGAAAGCAAGTCATCTTGCTTCTTTTCAACATCAAGTGCCACATTTCCAGGCTGAGCAATACTTCTTTGATCCACAAAATATATATATTGGGGTTATCGAATGTTGGACATTTTTGTTTGTCCATTTGAGAGGGGACAAGTGAAAGTAGAGAGAGAGAGAGATCTGAGATACATGTGAGTGTAAGGCGAACATGTAATGAAGCTGGGCAAGTTAGGAGCAAACCAATCCATCACAAGTAGAGACTTTCTGCCCTCCGGTGTCTTCAGGTGGAGTAGCATCTTGGGGGCAGAGGTGAGAGGTTGGAGAGATGGATCGAGAGGGTGAAAAACAAGGATCCATACAGCTATGAACATTCAGCTAATGAACTTGTCGCAAGAGCTTGCCACATGTAGTAGGCAAACATGAGTGATGGAGCGATTCCTGAATTAATGTAAGTTTGATGAGATTAGTTCGCCTGAATTCGTGATAAATCATCGTCGATTATCTTCTTATTATGTTTCCATGATTGTACAACACTCATCAACATGATTCTGCGGATATTTGCCCGGAAGATTGACAAACAAACTGCTTGCATGCCAAGATCTCTCCTCTGAATAAGCTCTCTAATTCTCAGAATCACAATGTTTATAATAAGCATCCTTCATCTATCCTTGAGTTAGAAAACTCTTCCTCTCTCTCTTTCGCTCTCTCACTTTTCATTGTTTTAAAACAGTGAAGTCTATCTCACTCATATAACAAGATATACAGATTTTAAAGCTGATTTCAGTGACCTTCACAGGGCTCAAAACCTTATTTTATCATGATTGATCGATTAATATTGAGACTAAGTGAGTGAGAAGAAGAGCGATTGTACAAAAAGTATGATATAAATGAGGAATTCTTTTGATAGGATTTCCCCTGTGATAGATCGTTGACTGATAGAGGATGATAACTCATGCTTGAAAATGACCAGAAAAAGAACAGGAGAGAGAGAAAGGTTATAAAAGAGCACCTACACACGCCATAATTGATACAAATGTGGTTTCGACTAACATACGATGGCTCACAGATATTAACGAGCTATTGATTGACATTCATCGATAATATAGCTCGAATAAATGAAGTTTACAGAGCAGCTTTGTTGCCATTATCATTCTCTCAGGGCTATGAGCCTTCCCATTGACGCTTGCTCCATCAGCTTACTATTGTGGATAGATGAAATCGATTTGTTCAATTGAGAGCATTTCTGGTAGATAATCTTTCCCAATCAAGATGAAAGGGAGAAAATGTCAATTCTAGTCTGACCATCATAGCTTGTCACCTCGAGTAGAAGATTAACAAGTGATTAAACCAAATTTTACGCAAAGCTAACAGAGACTTTGGATGAGTGCTAGGATTGATAGTCTCATGGAAAGAATTCACTTTGCTCATGTATCTGTAACTTGACGCAAAGAATTCCTGAGTAAGATTGAGTTCTGAATGCCTGCAATTATGGATCTCGATCAGTTCGTGCAACTTGGTGAAGAGGAATAAAAAGCATTTTCCCTTACTTCCGAGACCGCCTCTGATTGCCATTGTTTTTCCTCCATCTTTCTCTCTTTTTCCCGAGCCAACTGTTCCAGAATAGCTCTAATAACTTGTCAGTCTATTTCAGTGTGTTTGACGTAATATCACGAGCATAGACTGTCATCGCATGAGGCGATGGCCAAGTGAATCAGAATCAATGTGACTAGCTCAACAATGGATGCAAATGATAGCTCTCCACTGCTGACAGAACCTCGTGCCTGGTGGACATCGACTAATTAATAGGTCATTTTCATGATGCATATTCATTTGACGGTAGAAATCGTTTCGTAATTAGTGGTATGATGAACCATATTTGATTCAGCAAAATAACCGCTCATTTGCATACACAATTTGGTTTGATCAAATCTTCAAACCACTTCTCCATCATACCCAATTGTACAATAGCTTGATTGATTCTCCAAAGAGTGTCATACAATATGCAGTATAGTATTTCAGAGAATATTTTGGATCATATCTCTTACACACACACACACACTCCCTCCTTTCCTTGAAAGAGAATACTCCTAGGGTCCGGAAACGGAAAAGCTGCTCATGTACAGCAGAAGCTTGGAGGTACTTTTGCATCACAAAACAACTGGTTTGAAAGTTTGAAATTCAGCTGAATTCCTTTTTTCTTCGCCCTGCATTATTCAGTCAAAATTTGAAGGAGAAAAATGAAAATGCTGGAAGAGCAGGATCTTCTATGTGGATCTTGCTACCAATTCTGAAATCGAATTTAGTCCATTCAGTGCTCTTTCATGCCTACATTATGGAATGGAAATTGGAGCATGTTTTGCATTTCCGACTGCCGGGAGAGGAGATCAGTGCTGTAATCAAACTCACATGGATAGTGATCAATTGAATCATATCCGGATCGAGCACACACATACACATATACAGGTTGCAACAATGTATGGCCCTAAGAGTTAGATAGCCTCTTTTTCTTGTCATTTTCCTCAGCTTCATCATTGGAGCCACTAAATTATGCATTTCAATTTGGTTGACTTCATTTGCTTACAATCTTATTTCAAATTCATCGTTTCACAAAGAGCCCAAAATATGGTTCCATAGAAAAGAGGGGTAAAATGCACTGTAAATCTGCATCCACTTCAGTTTGTTCAACAGCATCCTTTCCTAGGAATGCTGGGAAAACAAAGTTATTCGCTCTCGAGATCACATCATGGCTTGCTCATCGTTGAGCTCTCAATCAGCAACCGCATCTTGAAGGAGAAAGAGAAAAGCCTCTCGGATTGCTTGAGAGAAATAAAATTGAAGCAGTCAGAATTTTCAGTGTGTGATGGATTGCTCTCTTGGAACACAGGAGGTCAGACTTGCTTGGATTCCAGAGCTGAGCTCCACAGAAAAAAAGGTAAGAGTCGAGAGAGAGGATTTAACAAGATCTATGAATGAATGAACTTTCCTTCGGAAACATGCACAATTATCCGATTCATTCAGTCAACTCATGTTATTCCCACAATGCATGTCCATGTAAGTCACCCATGAGCTCACGGGAATCTATTTAAAATCTATTTTTGATTCGACAATCTTCAATGTAGTAATCGAGATAAATACACAGTGAATTAAGATGGCAATTGATTGGCATCAAAGTGAATAATTTGTGCTAGTGAGGTGGTAACATGATGGAATCATGACTTCTTACATCTTCTTGTCACTAGAAAAGAATACTCAAGATCGTCGGCAATGACAAGTAAGGCGTCACGAAAGGAGGAGATAGGAAAGTGATTTGCTAAGGATAGTCACCCATCTTTATATGCCATCAATTTTACGGCTAAAGCTCAGTCGGTAGTATAATGATACTCTTTGGGAGAAGTTGAGAGAAGTGTCACTTGATCCCATCATTGTCTCGTTTGTATTTGAGACTGATTCAATGAAATGAAAGGAGTACTTCTTTACTCTCATACTTCTTGCCTTGGTCACCGTCTTCATTTGATTCTCTCTCCCTTCAAGTTATTTTCGAGATCACATCACCTCTGAACTCATGCATTATCTTCACATTCATTCATCTCACTTTCCATAGGGTAAAAGAGTAGAACTTCTTTCTCTCTTCACTCTTGCTTGGAACACTGTTTCAAGTAAAATGATGATGAAATACCTGAGCACAGCTCATCCAATTCATGGCGATGATGCGAAGAAAAGCTGGAGCGGAAATTGTGAAATTCGTATGAGCAAGAATTTCTCATGATAATCAAAGATGCTGGCTTCTTTTCCAACTACTCAGGAACTCAGCTTCAAGGAAGCTTACCAAAATGTATCAAGCCATTGCTCTCTTCATTCTTAGCCAGTTGAGTTTTATCAAGTTTGTTACTCTCACTTCGCCTGTAATCCGTTTGTGGTGGAGAGAGAGAGAGAGAAAGTCTTCATTTGTTTCCAAACTATTCGGAGCTGTGGACCATTATTCGAAACCATTTGCCCCTCGATGGTAACCGTTTGACTGGGCAAAGTTGGCTAAGTGAATCAAGTTGTCCATGTAAATCGAATCAAGACCTCAAATTAGGGAGCAAGTTCTCGCAGAGAAGCGACTCGTGGTCAGTGATGAATTCAATAACAATTAACAAGTAGAGTTAGTCAAACGATGTCCTAGATGGAGATAGAGAGAGGAAAACGATCGATGGCCACAATGCACTCACCAATACATCTCAATATTAACTTCTTTCCGACAGATTTTATCTGCAATCCTATGATATTCACCCTCTGACCAATGCAATGAACATCATCTCTCACGTAGCATTTCACACTGTGCTCGCGGTACCATTGAATCTCACCCACCGAGTAATGGTCTCTCTGGAAAAAGAAGGCGAAAGGCTACTCTTGGCCCTACTTTTTCAGCCTAATCATCCAGCCATGAATGAGAGGCTTTCCTGGTGATCGTTTGAGGCGAAAAAGGATAGATGGGCTGTTCAATGATGGTGAGCATTTCATCAGCAAAGACCCAGGGAATAGTCATTCAAATTGTGCTCATTTGACTTGAGTACATTCAAATATAGATCAGCTTACCTTATTTCACATTTAATCATTTAATCATAAAAAAACTAAAAATACATTTTGCATACTAGAGTATCAACATTTTGAGGACAAAAAAGAATGTAATAAAAAAGCAATTGTGCAATGGAACAAACTTTACTCACTTTCTCGCAAAACTCAGAAACTCACTTCAATTACAATAGAGAAGCATATTGTTCAAGGAGCAGAATCTTCAGCTTTGAAAATTGGTACGTTCAGAGGAGGGAATAAATCTGAGGTCACTCGAATAGCCTTCTCACATAGAATATTGAATATCCTTCTCAGTTAATTGGTGGATCCTCAGCACAATTGGCCTCAGAAGAGTCAACTAGTTTCGAATAGCACGAAATCTCTTGGCAGATTCACTGAATACACTGCCCCTACTTCATTGTGAGTTTTTGAATAAAAAGAAGCATACTGCAACCAAAAACTTACACATAAATGTTGAAAATTCTCTTTGAACATCTCATCTCTACATAGAGAGCATCAAAGACCATATCTTTTCTCTTCTATTATCATTTGTGGGCATGTGAAAATTCCATCACAATGTTGTCTTTTCAACTTTTACATTTCCATTCCTTTCTCCTATTTCACGATGCTTCCATCGATGATGACTTCTACCAACAGGGAATCAACTACTAGTACTTCTGACCGGAAAAGATAAAAGTTGAGCTCAGTATATTTTTTACCTCATCGCTCAGCTGGTCAAGAGGAAGATAGAGAAGCTCTCGAGAGAGTCTCGTGCTCTCACAGCTAACGGGACTTTCTGATTTAATCATAGCCATGAGCATATAATCAAAGCATGATTGGATATGAGATGTTGAAAAATATTGCCACCATATAGTGTAAGATACGGAAGCGGAAGCGATGAGATATCGCAGTTCTGAAGGGAATCGAGATTATTGTTGAAGGAAAGAAGATGTTTGCTGGCGGAAAAGTGAGAATCAAAACGAGATGAAGCCAAGATTTAGTGATGATATTCATTAAACTGAGCTCAAAGTGAGTGGAATCAAAGTGAAGGATAACTTTAGCCGGTTTCATCTGAATTTCTATTAGTTTCTATTAGTTTTCTCGCTCACAACTTTTCTTGTTCAGCTTTTCTTTCTCTTGCTGTCTAAGCAGAAAAGGAGGAAAGAAGGAAAGAGAAGATCTATCCAAGTAATTTTACTGCATCACCGTTGAATCCCAAATACAATCAGATTAACTGAAATACTTTTAACTTTCCCCTCGCTATCCTTAAGCTTCACACTCACAACTCGCTTATGTCTAGTTATCAGTCGAGCCTTGTCAATTTGTTTGTTTCTTTTACTCTCGGTTTTCAAAATACAGCTCAACTCATAAATAATCACAAAAATGTGAGTTTGTTTTGATTTTCTCCCAAAAACACCTTTTTTACAGCAGAAAGCGTTTTGTGTTCAAAGTTCGGCCAGGATGTGATTATTCAACACTCTTACTTGAACAACTTTATGGTCTTCTCTTTCTAGAATTGACAAATTTCCTCCTATTTCGAAACCATTTGACTGGTTCTATGGCTAAACAGAGAACAAATTTTCTCTTAGAATCTCTTAAAAACGATTTTTTACTCAAAAAGTCTACTTATTTTTTTCGGATAAAATGTTCTCAAGATGGCACAGTTTGGAAATAGATCTCCGCTCTTCCATGAACTCAGGATGCTTATCAAGCTGAAATCGATTCATGACCTGAAGGCTTATATTCAAAGCTAGCAAATATGCAGATGAGCTTTGCTAAAGCAATCTTGAGAAAGGGAAGACTCTATGAGATCTTTTGTATTTTGAGGCTTGAATCGAATCATATCTTGGGTAATTCTCATGAGAAATCTTCTTGGGAGCTTCACTACAATAGTCATGGGTGAGAGAAATCAAAAAAGATATTTCAACGCCTTCTGATTGTTTTTCATGCTGGAATACAGTTAAAATGGATGGAACTAAGTGAAAGAGATTATGGTTTGCATCGTTAATGCTCAGATGATAACAGTTTAGTGAGAATCATCTCCATGTTAATGGTGGTATTTTGTCAAAAAAATAGAGGCTTGAGTGACAAACAGACGTTACATCACCCAATGGAGGACTTTTTTTTGTCTCGATTCATCGAGCAAGAGAACAATGATCAAATGGTACTTACATCTAAATAAATGCCTTCGATGGGAAGTAGTCTCTCTTGGTCTGGAGGTCCTTCTCTCGCTATGTATCGATAAAATTCAACTTCATCTCTATACCTATTCATAACAAAAAAAGGAGAAGAGAGAAAATAAAAAACGACCTTTTGATTGTGCGATCGATGAATAAATGAGAGTCAAAATACCATTTGATTGAGTAAAGATTTTCTCCTTGCAAATCAAAAGAGCAGTTGAACCAAGTAGATTCTCCTATCATTACCGAAGAAGGCACGTAAAACCTTGTGAGAATAATCCCTTGGATGCCTGTACAGGAAACCAAACAAAATTGAAAAAATTAATTGAACGAGTGATTATGAAAAGTTGAAGTTCAGGATAAAAGTTTTTATTCGAATGAAGATGATCATAGCTCAAAATCGACCCTTTCTTGGAGGGATAAAATTGTCCAATGCTGCAATGGTCTAATGGTAATATCAGGTGGTGATTGAATCATCAAATCGAGCAATGGAAGAAAATGATAATGTTTCTTCAACAAATCAATCAAACAGCCAATGAAGGGTTGAAGTCGAAGAGACAGACAGAGACCAGTCTCATTACAATATATGAAATATTCCATGAATTTCCTCCCCCCCGTGTGGCAATAAGGGAGTTCTTTTCTGATACTATTGAGCCCTTCTACCCAACTATGGCGATTTCTGAAAGAATTACCTAGAACTATGAGCACAAAAAATGGGACCCTAAGTAAACAGATCTTTATAGTGTAGGGTAGGGGATAGTAACTTCCGGAGAAAAAAGCTGCTAGGGAAAAGTCAAGTGAATGCACGACTAGTTTTCTCATGGTCATAGCTATCATGATTCTCTCACTTAACTCAAGTATGAGGGATCTACACAGAATTCTTCGAATCAAAATAATTTATTTATCTCGCTCTAAGTGAAATGCTCATCAGCTCGATGGAGAAGAAGAAAGTGGCTCTCATCCGGGAAAAAAGATGATCAATTAGAGGTCCAACGAGCCATGTGAACAATGTTGAACCAAATCTAAGCCATAAGTTTACACTGGTCTGGAAGAATGGTCCAGTCTTCCGGTTGAAATCAGAGAACAACTATCAGCACGAGGCAGTACGCGCAAGGAAAGATTGTGTCAGCTTCTCGAGCAATTCCTAGACCTCAGCCCATTGATTACAAGCGTGAGGAATTCCATAGAGTCAGATATACTCTTCCGAGTGGATTTTGTCCTTTTTCTGCATGTAACTGTCATCTGATACAGTAACTGAAGAAGTCCCATTTTAATCAACATGCTTCTACTCGTGAACATAAAACCAAAGCCTCGATTTTGCTTCCCATTTCTCTTTTTTCATATGATGACCGATAAAACCATATGAAAAGATGAACTTTAATCATTAAAGCATGAGAAAAGTTCTCAGATGAAGGATTGAACAAACAACAACAATGAAAAAGAGTTTTTTCAGGAAAAAAATCAGGAGGAAAGTATATGAATCGTTGATAAAATGAAGATAGGAATCTTCATTGATTGATATCAAAAATCTTTGAACAGAATCTTTGAGATGTAAAAATTCACAGACCAAGATTGGCTCAGATTCGGTAACTCTGTCCAATTGGACAGAAGTCTCTATTTCTGAAAGAATGGTTTGGGAGAAAAGCGCTCTATCATAAGAAGAATATTTGATACAAAATTGAACATAAAACAGACATGGTTTTGTGACAAGGCCATTCATCGCTCAAGGTGATAATAATCTCACTGTTTCAGAGGTGCTCTTTATCAGTGAAGAGTCCTGAACACAAAGAAAAGAGTGATTGGAAGAACTTATCCGATAAGATGAGCTATCAGCATAGTCGTGAAATATTCATCTCGATCTTGTCCCTTTCTATAAAGACCAAGTTTCTAGCTGAAAATAGGAACAACGTTCAATATCTCCATCATTCATCTAGTTGCATCATCTTATGGTGGATAATATTAGTGTCATTTTTTCGCCTGGAGAGAATTATTAGCAAAATTTTCGTCAAATTTTGATCACACCGTTAACAATAATAACACGTTTCCCAATCAATTTCCCCAAATTGAATATATTCAGCTCAAGGAACCTTTTTAAATCAGCACATTTTCCCTCATTTTCGATGATTAAATCATCAAATCATTTGATGGTGTGAAAGCGGTCACTGCGAAAGCTATCCCTAGAAGAGGAAACATTAGGATTCACTCGATCTATGTATGTGAGCGTTTCCATGCAAACAAGTGTCTAATTATTCCAGTAATTATTCAAAAAATCATTTTCAGTCTAATTTATTCCCTTCTCATATGGATTGAGACATTTTGTGTTCTCCAGCATCGTTTATAATTGAGTAACCAGTCAAGTGATGGTGAGAATACGGCAATAGATGGAATCTTTTCTCCCTCAAAAGTGGCTTACATGTCTCGAATATTGAATCACATACAGAAAAATACTACACTATATCATTGGAATACTGTTCTTTGGATTTTTGAGTGGAAGACTCTGTCTGTCCATCATGTCACGAAACGAACTTCCAGCCTGCAAGTAAAATTCCATTATTGCTCGATCGATTCATGATGAGAGAAAGTTTCTAAGTGAGCTTGGAACAAAACCCGTGAGGCCGGAAACATTCATTCCTATCATTCGAAACACTAATGAAATGAAACTTGGATTGTTCATAGGATGTAGAGAGCTCCAATAACGAGAGTATGGAAAACTGAACGATTTGCATATTTTCTAGAGAATTGTTTAGAACTGACTCTAAACGATTCTCGAACGATTTAGGTTTCTTAGTCTAATTTTGATCTCAACAAGACACTATGATACCAAATATCATAAATTTGCCGAATGAATGAGCATTTCTCTCTATCTCGATACATGAGAATTCCAAGAATTGTAAGCAATTCAATGGTTGAATGGAATTGAGCTTGTAATAAAGCAACCAGTGTATGATATCAAGTGGACAAGAAAACAGGAAAGAATCGCTACTTTTGGTCAGCAAGGCAGCAGAGATAGTCACTCTTCTACTATGATCCACAGCCGAGAAGCTAGTCACTTTTTCAGGCGAATAATGGAGGCAAGAATATCAAAAGAGAAAAACAAACTCAAGATGAAAGTGAAAGGCCTAGTGAGCTTAGAGGTCCTTTTGTAGCTCTCGGAAAACTCTTTCGAAAGAAGCTGATGGTGTGGACCGGACGGTCAAAGTGGTCTCATTGTGTATTGAATGAGCATAGACAAAAGGCAGAATGGACGATGGAGATTTGAAATGGTTTGGACAATAACTCGAATAGAACAACGGAGATGAAAACAGGAAACTATAGAAATGGAAAAGTAAATGCTACTATGATGAGCCTCCGGTAGATGAAAAATGACGAATTCAAAGAAAGCCAAAAACGATGATCTTAATGGACAAGAGAGAAGAGTGCTGAGTTGGTCCATATTATTTTCATAAACTTTTCGATCGAGATTAGCTTGGAAGTTTTGCTTTCTAGTCGAGAAAAATGGAAAACGCATCGATAAGTGTTCAAAACACAATCTAATCAGTGACTCCAATAGAATAGGGTCAGATTTTGAGTCTTCACACAATTTTTTCCATTTTGCAAGCCATTCGACAAGCGCAGAGCTGGAGTGCAAATTGATGGTGCACTTGGCCAAAGTTTCCACATTAATCATTGAAAGGCGAGGAATTATTGAGTTCGTGAAGATACACGGTAACAACATTTTGCCTCTTCTTTTTCATATCCATTTGATCAAACCACAGGTTCTCTGTAATTATCTTCTACAAAAGTACCGTTAATGATGTAAATCTAGATGGAGGCTTCTCCCAGATGAGATATCATATCTTCACTCTATGAACACATTGTGTGGAGGACATATCCAGCAATATGATGTTGGATTGGAGAACGAAGCTCAAACTCAAGAACTATCTAGGGTTTGGAAAACTAGTTCTTTAGTGAGTATCAGACTTGTTAGAAAAAATAAGAAAAATAGTGAAGCAAAATAGAGCAAGTTTGCATAGTTTCGAAGTCGAATAAAATACCCAAAATGGACAGAAGTGAATACGCTGGAGAATATTATTTTTCGGTGATAAGGCAGATGAATGGATGAAGTTAGCGGAAAGAAATGAGTGGAATGTTGAGAATAGGTGATGATAATTTTGGCCAGATTATCAGTTTTTTACAATGCAAAATACTCACCACATCTCAGTAAAGGGAGCAAAAAACACGACAAAAACGAAAAAAACCAAGAGATCAGTCTATTCCATATCATCTTCAAATGGCATTGTAGGGGTTACACAGTAGCAATCAATTTTCACGTTCAAAGACGTACACGAAGTGACAAAATTCAAACACTGTTTCGAACGAAACAACACTTGGAAACTTGGAATATCGACTGAGAGATAGGGAGATAGCTAGATGGATAGATAGATAGGAGAGAGAGAGAGAGAGAGAGAGAGAGAGAGAGAGAGAGAGAGAGAGAGAGAGAGAGAGAGAGAAAGGCTCTCTCTCGTCTGGGTAGGAGCACGAACCTCATCGATCGCTAACATCAGGCATCAGAATTACGCATGACTCTGCTCTTCCACAACATATCCTAGAGAATGGACCACGAATAGAAACGTGCTTTCTTCGAAAATGAAAAAGATCAAAAATATTTGCAAGGGAATATCGGCTGATTTCAACTTGACCTGTCGAATAGAGTTAGAAGAACTGGAAAATTGTACTAATTTTAATTTTCGGGACTTAATAATCGATACATAGAAGAACATCTCACAACAATGAATGTTCCGTTCCGAAGGAGCCAGAATAGGGTCGCTAACGGCCAATCGCAATAAACTTGCGATGATGATATTGCGCTTAGCAAATATACTGTTTTCACAATGCTAAACCAGTTCCCAATCCATCGAACGAGTTTACTTCCTTCTACATGGCGGTAAAAAAGCATCTTTCGCTCTATTGCACTATTCTCTTTACAACGTAAGCATAGAATAAAAGCTATGCAGTTCTCGTGTTTGGGGAAAAATCCTAAGTCGTTTTTTCCAACAATCGTCCAAATGCTCTTCTTCACAAAAAGGAACGAATTTTTCTCTGCCGGAGGTATTCTAATTTTCTTCTGTACAGACTCTCCATCCGATGGGAGTTAATTAATCAACAAGACGAGGCCATTCTTTGGAATATCACATGATCTAAGCTTTAGGAGGTTGGTATTCGAGTGTATACTCAAAAGGTTGTGGATGAGATTGGCTGCTACAATAGTTTATTTTAAGATCGCATTGTGGAAGCCGAATGGTCTGGATTGTATAGCTTTGCTGGACAATCGATGTTTGGACATGTAGACACTTTAGTCTTGAGGTGCCCTTGAGTTAACAATTTTGCACAGAATTTGACTTAGATTTCTTGAATCTTCAAGGTCTTATATTGGACCAGAGCTCTCAATAAAGAGTCCTAGAGTGCGAACCAGCATGATGACGAATTCTTTCAGATGAGCGAAAAAAGATGTAAAACAATCTTGAAACATTGAAATGTTCGATCATTCAAACCAATATACATGCAGTGAGGTGTCGGCGAGCCCTAGGCGGTCCCATCTACAATCCGAGGCGAGATATTATCCAGCCAATAGGATACTTTAATCACGCTTCGAAAAGGAACTTGGTCAAAAGTCTGCAAATTCTTTCGCACACTTTTCGGTACTGGATATGCGCAAATTTTCCTCTTCATAATCATCAAAATTGCTTGTATCACCAGCTCCTTTGCACTTGGGTAGAAATGGTGCTTCAACCTAGGGGATAATAAATTTTTCATCAGATAAGCGAATGAAGGGCGCAAAATAATATAAATGTTTTTGATCAAAAAAGAAGAGAAAAATTTTGTCATACTCTTTTCTGATAGATTGCGATCCAATCAGTGGATGCGAACCAACGATGATTTTTAATATCGTTGACTCCGTTCTTCAAATTACCATACCGTTTAGTTAAGTCCACTTGGAGTAAGTTTCGTAGTAATTCCTTCAATTCTGAACTAAAATGAGAAGGAAATCGAACTTTACCGGACACTATTTTCTCATAAATTTGTATGGGCTGGTCAGCGAAGAAGGGTGGATAACCAGCTGCCATTTCATAGATGAGAACGCCTAGAGCCCACCAGTCAACAGCTTTATTATAACCTTTGCTTAGAATGATTTCTGGTGCGAGATACTCAGGAGTACCACAAAGAGTCCAGGTTCGACCTTTAACTCTCTTTGCGAAACCGAAGTCTGTAACCTTAATGTAGCCCATCTGATCAATCAAGAGATTTTCTGGCTTCAAATCTCTATAAATGAGATCTAGCGAATGCAAATATTCAAAAGCTAAAACGATTTGCGCCGCATAAAATCTTGCCGCTTGCTCACTGTTTAAATGGAAAAGAAAAGAAAGGCATTGAAAATCAGTAGAGGTTTGCTAATCAATCAAAATTTTCAAAGTTCAACAGTGGTAAGATGATACTTTTGGAATACTTTAAGATAATTACCTGAATCTTCCGCTTTTTCGGAGGTGAGAAAACATTTCACCGCCAGGAACATATTCTAGGACCATATATAAATACGAATTATCCTAAAAAGGTGAAAAATTATCTCATCAGTTTGCGGTGATTTCAAGATCAATGACATTTGGAGCAATGAACCCATCAAAATCTTCTGACACGAGAACTTTGATAGAAGGAGTAAGTGACAGATACCATCGATGTCTGTCAAGAAGTTCACTGAAGAACAGGAGACGCTGATTTTTGGTTGATAAATATTGAGTTTAGGCGAAAAACAAGGTTAGGCCCAAACGAATTTTTGATTATCAACAAACCTACTTTATCATAATAAATTGCTAAGGCAACCATAGTAGTTAAAAGTTGCCTCTTCAACCAGTCTCTGACTCACGATCATAATTGTCATAATTGATGGAGGGGATAGCAGACGATTGAGAGTAGGCAAAAAAATTTGAATACCTGACAAAAGTAGAAACAAATGTTGAATAAAGGTTAAAGTAGAATGGAAAGAGGAATGGCTGGTAGTGTTATTTTCAAAGATCTTAAGAGAGCTAAGATTGGCACTCAGATGCAAGGATCAGACTTAATCGTTTAAAAAGCTCCAGGAAATATGCGTGAAGATGAGATGAACATGCAGTCAAAACAGCTCTGCTAATTGTTGTGAATAGTGTGCTCACGGGGTAAGTCTATTGAAACAGTAGAGAGGGTAAGATCTTTCGTAATTACCATATAACTGATCAGAGGAAAACCAGTTGAAGAATAGTCTGGAAAGAATTCAAGCTCCATGAAGAAAAGAGGAAGAGAAAACTCTTGCAGAAACTAGTAGCCACCCCTCTTCCTTTACAAAAACAACCCCACCAACACTAATTTCTCTCAGCTTTCGTGAGGTGTATCAGAATGACTTGGAAAAGATAACACTATGATCATAACAATGAGACTAATCAAGGTGGTGATCTGAGGTATGAAAAACAGAGCCCAAGAATGGAATAGAGATGCAAAATCAAGAGAGCACAGAAATAAATAAAAGTGAATAGCTCACCTTAAAATGTGCTTCTAATTTGACCAAAAATGGAAAATCAACGGCTTGCAAAATTCTCTTTTCATTTAGAGTGTGTTCGACTTGCTTCAATTTGACTACCTGTCAAGTGAAAGAAGAATATTACATGAGAAGGATTTTATTGATTAATGACCAAGTGTATGTTCTTTTGATGGATCAAGTTGAGTGATGTTCTTACTTTTTGTTTGTCTAAAATTTTCATAGCATAGAATTCTTTGTTTTGTTTATGCTGAACAAGCATGACTCGTCCAAATGACCCTGTTCCTAGAGTTTTGATTCTCTCATAATCTTCCAGACAGGCAGTGTTTTTGGCTGGATTATTCCACTTTCTGTCAAAGTCCACTTTAGCTTGCTCCAAATATAACCGAACTGTGGATATGAGGGAACAATTGAAGTAATAATTACAAGGACTTAACCAGCTGGAGATAATATCAATGAAATGAATGATGCAGTTAAGTAATGAGAGGTGGAAATTGAAATGAAAATCGTTTGATTAGGCATTTTTGATTGTGCATCAATGAGGATGTTGGATGAAGAGGATGCAAGTGAAGCAGTGAGGAAGACAGAAAGAGAAAGTAAGAGAGAGAGAGAAAGAGAGAAAGAGGCAGAGAGAGGGAAGCTTCCATCAGGTGAAAACAGAGGCTTTTACAAGTATTTTGCAAATGTAAATCATGTTCATCTCTTACCATTCTCTGCTGGATCACTTTTACCCTTCGTAGATGGATTATTCCCCATCTCCTTCGGGTACACAATTAGAATTAATCCGGTTCGGTGGAAGGGATCAGACAATTTTGTGTCCTTCACTTCTCTCAAAACACTTGCTCTCTCTCTCTCTCTCTCTTTTTCTCTCTCTCTCTTCACTTTTTTCACTCTCTTCATTCACTTTCTCGCTGCTACTTCTCACCAGACTTGTCTTGCTCAAAATGGCTTCATATCCACAATACTACTAATAAAATTCACTTTACACCCTCTAGATGGCGCTTAAGCTGTTTGCCAACGAAAAACAACGAAATTTTTTTTCTCTTCAAATAAAAAAGATCGGCAACGAAGTCGATCTGCTTGCCCTTCATGGTAACGTTATGCAACTTAGGAGTTTAGAGTCTGAAAACATGGATTAACCATGTTGATCAACTCGATTGCATAGCTATCAATCCATGCTATTTTTTGCCATCTTTAGATACAATAGAGACGCTTGATAGTCCTCAAATCAAGATGCCACACAAAGACTTACCAAAAATCGATGATCCACTTGATGGAATAGATTGGAGTGAGAATATTGATGAAACGTTCTAATACTATATTTTATTCCTTAAAACTCATCATCTGTATTCGTAGATAGTTTAACAAGTCCTTGTAGGGACAAATTATCTATCCATGTATGAATACTCAAAGATCGTTTTCAATGAATAACGATTTCGTTGCCACTTCGACATGGGATCGCGAATCATTCTCATGATACCTCATCACCCTGATCACTTCACATGAAAGAAGGATTGAATACAGCATGCTGTATACATCAAAGAGAGAGAGAGAGAGAGAGAGAGAGAGAGAGAGAGAGAGAGAGAGAGATAGGATCCATTTATGATCCTGTTATTCAGTGACACGAACAAGTGCAGCTCTTTCGGTGTCCCAGTAGGATTATCAGTGAAAGGAATTTCTGTCACTAAAATCTTTAGTCATAATCCTTCCATTCCACTGGATGAAGAAGAAAAGCGAAATAGAAAGAGAATAGAAGGATCTCGATACAGAGCAACCACAACTTTAAATCTGGCCTCAGAAATAAGGCAATGAAGTAGTAGTAAAATCTGCCATAGGGAGCGAGAATGCAATAGCTAACAAAGTGATGATTACGATAATTTGAGGTAATTTGAGTCTAGATGCTGATAAACAAGTGGTTTGTTTCTACTTTCTGTTTGAGTGATCGAAATCTAACATCAAAGCGGTGTCAGGGGAGTCGGTAAAGAAGTAAGCTAGAAAACTATTGCTATCTAATTATCTGCTCCATCTCTTTGCCATGGAAGCTGCTCGACATGGAAAAGTGTGAGGAAATTTTCGCCCATAAGAGATGGAGAAAAGGTAACTTGAGTGGAAGCAGAGGAGGATGGAGAATGGAGCCGGCAGATCGCTAGTTTAGGTGCTTCGCTGTGAGCTTCTCGCTCGCTTTCACTTTCTCACTCTCTCTCTCTCTCTCTCTCTCTCTCTCTCTC
>QZCP01000113.1:0-107457 GCA_003956705.1 Brevipalpus yothersi
GGGAGAAAGAGAGAGAGAGACAAGAGACAGAGGGAAAGAGGAAGAAAGAGAGAGAGATAGACAGAGAGAGGCTAAGAAAGAGAAAGAAAGAGAAAGAGAAAGACAGAGAGAAACAGAGGGAAAGAAGAGAAGAGAGACCGAGAAAGAGAGAGGGAGACAGAGAGACAAGCTAAGAAAGAGAAGGAAAGAGAGAGACCGAAAAAGAGGAAGAGAGAGAAATAGTTCAGAATTTTGTCGAGTTTTACCCATCTACGTTTGGGCCGGTATAACCGGCCTTCTCCACTAGTATATATAAAAATTATAAAGATAACAATACGACGCCGCAGTGAGGTCCACTAACGAAATCGCAACGCTAACCTCACTGCGGCAGGATTCGGTGAACAGAGAGAAAGACAGAGAGACAGAGAGAGAGAGAGAGGAAAAGAGAGAGAAAAAGAGAGAGAAAAAGAGAGAGAGAGAGAGAGAGAAAGAGAGAAAGAGAGACAGAGGAAGAGAGAAAGATTAAAAAGAGTGAGAGAGAGACCGAGAAAGAGAGAAACTAAGAAAGAGAGAGAGAAAGAGAGAAAGAGAGAAAGAGAGGGAAAGATTAAAAAGAGAGAGATAGCGAGAAAGAGAGAAACTAAGAAAGAGAGAGAGAAATATCAGGTAGTTCTTGAAATTTTGTCGAGTTTTGCCCATCTAGGTTTTGGCCGGTATAACCGGCCTTTTCCACTAGTACAGTTTGAATTATTCTTGCGAAAGAAGTTTCTACAATAGAGAATATCTAAAAATCTCTCTTGATAATAAAGAATCTCCTCAATATGAGTTTCCAAGCACTATCTCATAAGAGCTGATGATCGTTTCCAGAATAGTTTTCAAAATTTTTTCTGGAGCAATTATGATTTGACCAGAACAAATAAAATTAGCTGGACATCAGAACGATTGATATAGCTGTCTTGGAAGTGATATAATATTATATTGTACACAGTATTCAGTCAATGGATATTGATTTAACTCGAAGCTCTGCTAACTCTCAGAAGTAAATGAGTTTCCCAATATTTTTGGTGCCGCAGAAACCATAAGATTTTTGATCAGAAATATTTGACCAGAAATCTTCAAAAGTGCAAGATACATTTTCCTTCGGTGAACAGTGAGTTCTTAATTATTTTCGATCCGTCTGTTGTGATGTTATCACAAAGCAAAATACTATACTAATCCTGAAGCTTTTTGCCTGATCGTAGCTATGGCAAATTGAATCAAATTTGAGTCCTGAATTTTTTTATTTATTGATTTCAATTTATTGATTGAGATGACTACCTGAGATTTCTAATATGTTAGATGGAAGGAAATCAATGTTCAAGTGAATAGAATTCGCAAATCTTCTATCTTTGTTCATTTGTTGGAGGATTTCTCTCAATTTGAACTAGATGAGTGCGTTCAGATTGGTAACCTAGTTCTATAGATCATGAGTAGACTCTTATAAACTTGTCCCTTGGATACATCATAGTATCCAGACAAACACATTCTTTTGAAAATGGATCTAATTTTGGTAAAATTTTCTAAAATAAACTTCAAATGAGTTAGTTTTTCTCTTCTCAAATCTTCTTGCTATAGCTGAATCATCAACTTGTATTCCTCCAAAAGAGTCAGATCATTTAAAGAATGACTGACACGAATATTCTGCTCATAAAACCAGCGCACAACACAAAACAACAATAGATTATTCCGAAAAGGAGTAAGTTTAATTATCAGGACGCAAAAAAATTTTAGAGAGATTCATAACAATAAGGATGATGAGATACAAGTTCTTTTCAAGAAAGATAATTGCTCAGGGCAAAGTCCACCCCAAAAGAGGTGCTCATCAAGTGATTAGCTTTTATAAGTAGACTCTTTAGGAGCGGGGAAGACTTTTGATAGATTTTAACGTTATATATCATTAACGTTATAATTCAAAACACACATGTGAATTAGGTTTTTATGATCAATTTTATCTCAAATTCGAATCAGATGAATACGCACAGATTGGAAACCTCGAAAACCTTGAAAATCTGTCGCTCTTGAGTGAATCCTAACAAATTTGACTCGTGGATAGGACTTTGAAAAAATCTCGAAAAAACGATCGAGAGCATCGTGCCAACCCTTAGAACTCTCAAAAATGAAGCCTAAAACTCTTCCATCATCAACTGGAAAATTTGGCTTCTCTTTTGATTGTAGAGCTTGATAAATAATTTTGTCCACATCTTTCTTATTTCCTCTACAAAACTTGAATTTCAGGTCAATAATAGCTGACTCAATTTCCTTTCCACAGAACGAAATGCTAAGTCCGGCTGTTGTTCTGAATCCATCAGAATTTAGGCTGTAAAAGATCTCTGAATCGTAATCTAGTTGGATTCCCGATGCTTGTAGGGAGCATTTATCAAGCCAATTCTGAATTTTCATGGGCTCTTTCAATCCAAAACCAGCACCGTAAAGATAAATGAAAGCTTTTATCGGATATTGTGGGTCATCAAGAGTAGGTCCCGCACACCTAGGAACCGACCAATCAGTAGCAATAACTTTATGATCAGAAGCTTCTTGGTTTATGTGAAAGGCCTTAAGGCATTCAGATGCTCTTCGATTTCTTTTCTCATGTTTCAGTGATTCAAAAAAGTCAGGTATTCCAACAACGTCACTCAAGGTTTGAAATATCTGAAACTCTTTTTTATAAGGGATTCTCAAAGTTTTGTGCTGAAGAATTACTGTTGGAAACTCCGGTGTTAATATTTCTCTGATGCTCTTGAAGCGGTAATCTGAGCGAATGAATGTGAAACTGGGCGCATATTTCGTTTTCTTGTTGAGAAAATTTCTCAGATACTGATCCAAATTGGTTCTCATAGACGGAACCAAATCATCTCCCCTGTAGAAAAAATACCAGAGATAATGGGGCTCATTAGTAAATGAACCGGTGGGCTGATAAGATGTTCTCAGATTTTGTTTTTTTAATTCACTGAATACTTTGTTACGCGTCTTTGAGTATTTTCTTTTTGACCTAAGGTACAGAATGAATTATTGATATTGTAGGGATTACCAATCTCGATTTTTATCAAATCTTACCGGAGACACTCAAGCTCACATGCCATATCTTTAGCAACAATTGAGCAGTCATCAATGGGAAGTTTCAGAAATCGAACTGCTTCCTCCTGCCAAGTTCTGCAAACAAGGCTACAATTTTCGATATCAAACCATTTCAGATTTTTGAAAATTCCACTGATAATGTGGGGGATGTACCACAAGTTGTCTGTCACAGCCTTAATAAAAAAGGGACCAAAGATCAATGGTTTTAAATCGAATTAATCCATCAATATAAACTTACCGGAATTCTCTTCTTCTCTTTCTTACTGATTTCCCCTTCTGGCTGAGCATCAGCTTTTCTTTTGATGGCTGGTTCATCAGTATTTGGCTGTGAAGATCGTCTCTTGGTATTCATTACGAGAAGAACCTGAGGAAATGAAGTAGGTAAAGATCGTTTGAGCCCCCAACAACAAATGATTCCAATTTTTTAATTGGAAACTTTTGGATATATATTGAGAGACAAGAATAAACAAATCACAGAAAAATGGTAAACGTTCTACTAGACCAGAAAAAGCCACATTTTTACTGAGGGACAGATTATGCAATCTATAACGATTATTGGGCGCTCAATTGCCGTTCTGAGTCTTGCGCATCATTGATAACAATTGTGGCTCTCAATTCAAGCGGGTGGACTTCTATGAGTGAAGGTAATTAGATTGATTGTGATTTAATCAAATTTAATTCGAGTGAAGAGTTTTTCATTGTTTGGATTGAATGGAGAAACAATTCGCCTATTGTAATTCGAGGATGGAGAGTTATATTTACATATATTAATTCGAAAAAAATACTAAAAAAAATAATTTCATCTCATAAAAAACGTATGGATCTTGATTTTTTCGATGAATATTATGAAGATAATGAATTACCTTTAAGCCAGCAGAGGGAAAATTCTGATCTCCTGAAATTTTCGAAAATAAAGTTCCAATGAGTTAGTTCTCCCTCTTATCCAACAGAGTCAAATCATTCAACGAAAGACTAATGCGAATGTACTGCTCATAGAACTCGAGTTCGAGAAGAAACTGACAATGTAAAGACCAGAGACCAGCTTGGAATGTGTCTCCAATTAAGTCATGAGTTGTCTTGTTCATTTCATACACCATCAACTAAATCGAAGTCACAGGAGCTTGCTTGATAACTTATAAATGAGCGTGTTTGTATCTAAGTTGAGAGACAATTTCTGAGCTGCAATTAGTGGAGGTGATAAGTTATATTCACAGATACCGGTCTCGAAGAAAATGCTAAAATGGTTTCATCGCATCATAGAACATATGAATCTTGATTTCTTGATTAATATTACGAAAAAAAAATGAAATGAGATGATTCGAGTCATGAGGGAAAACAATAGGAGCTTACAATTTGTTTAGGAATCAGCTGATGTTCTCCTCGCCGAAAACCATTCAACTCGAATCATGTGAGGGCAGAAGAGGAGAGTGCAATGAAATTCTGTTCCGAAAAATCAGCGGAAGAGCCTCCATGTTGATTGCGAATGACAAGAGGAAATCAGAGGCAAACCGAACAAGAAAATTTTCCTAGGTAAAATAACCACAGCAATACAGCAATAGGAGGACTTATAAAAGAGTTCTTTAGATTATCAGAACATGATTGTGAGAGAATGCCTCTCAAATCTTACACAGAGAAGAGTCTGAAGGTGTTTAGCACAGATATATTTGGGAGAGAGAGAGAGAGAGTAAAACGTTTTGGATGGGAAAAGTATCGAATTTTTAGTGAATTGCAGTGTATTAATAGGAATTTTGATCGATGAATGAAAAAAAGGCGATCCACAAATGACAGCTTTGCTCTGTGATCGATCTAAATACTGAGTATGAATCGAATGTATCTCCTACCAAAGAAAAACAGCAGAGAGTGAATGGCATTTCCTCCAAGCTTAATTTGAGAAATTTTTCCTCAAAAACATCTCATCCATGGGATTTGCAAGTAACTAACATACTTATAATTGCTCTAAATTTTTCTGTGATCAATTCGAATATGGAAGAATTGTATCAGACTAAAATTGGGGTCCAGTAACAAGACACAGAAGCCGAAATTGCTAATGCATCAAGAAAGAACCTAATTTGTTTCAAAATGCGTTCAAAAACTCTCAAACCCAAAAAAATTTCACAAGGGGAGAAGGTAAAGAACGTGTGAAGTCAATCTTTACTGGAAATTGTTTTTTTTATCTTATGCTTGAATACGGCTTTTGGAAGACGAATTTGATCCTTGTTTGTAAAATGGAGATTTATTTGTTACATCGATGAGTTGGAAGAGAAGAAGTGATACAAATGTATAACAGTGTATTGGTGCCTCGAGATTTCTCTCGTATTATCTCAAGTTGCACATGGTATTTCCAACAACAATAAAAGCGAATACTAAATACAAAATACTAAATTCGAATCAAATGAAGAGATAGACGGTTAGGTCCAAATTCTCTATTCAATGAGCTAGGATCAACCCATGACTCAATTCTAATGAATTTTATGGAGGGAAAAAGCATAGAGAATAAAGAGAAAGTAAAATCATTCAGCTTTACATATCTTTCTTCACAACCAAATCTTTCTTCATAATAAAAACCGAGAACTCTGCCATCATCAACAAGGAAACCTTCTCTATCAAGCCTTTTTTTGAAATTGACAGCTTCCCTTTCAACAATTCTCTGATTGAGATGACAATCACTGACATTTAGTAAGGCAGACTTGATATCTCTTCCACAGAAAGCAACGCTTAAGCCGTCCGATCTGCGGAAACCCTCGAATCTCGAGTCATGATATAAGAAGGGTGGCCAAAGCAATATTGTACCAGATATCTGACAAGGAGAAGAGGAAAAAGAGACAATGTCCTCAATGTGCTCAAGTGCTGATTTGAAAGCAGCGTTGTATCTCTTTCCATTCATGGTGAAACTAGTATTGATTAAGAGGACGATTGATTCTACTGGGAAATCAGGATCATCGGTGATTGGTCTTGGACTTTCAGGATCTGACCAGTCGGTGATGATGATTTTGTGATTAGAAGTGTATCGGTTCAAGTGGAAACCTTCAATATACCTTTCAAGAGGAGTACTTGTGTAAGGACATGATTTAAATAGCTCCCGAGTATCGAAATGTGTTTCGAGCTCTGTATAGATCTGGAGCTTGGAGTCATTGTCAACTTTCAGTTCCCCGTTATACTTGGACCCTTCACCGTAGTTGATGATTACAGTTGGATGTTCAGGTGATAGAGCTGAGATTTCATCACTGAAGCGATCGATGCTCATGAAAGTAAAACTAGGAATGCAACTCATATCTTTGTTGAAGAAATCCTTCAAAAATTCTTCCGCCTTGAGATCGATAGAAAGTGACATATGGAAAGTACCTGCACGCCAAAAATAACAATAGTTGCTGGAAGACAATTTTTTGAAAGCTTGAGTCTCTAAGATTTCGTGCTTTTTTTCTCTGCTTAGAAAAGATTTGATTCAGTATAGAACAATGAAAAATTGAAAGAAACCAACCTGAGATAATGCAATTCGTTACTCATATTTTTACCATCCAGGTAGCAAACATCAATTGGAGGACACTTCGCTAGAAGATCAATAGCCTCATCCCATTCACCAAATGCTCGACCAAAATTGTACACATCAATTGGCTTGAGATATCTGAAAACATTTCGAATGATGTGAGGCTGCTTGAAGGTTATGTCCATGGCTGGACACTGGAAGAGACAAAAATTTAAATAGATCTCATGTTAAAATGACAAAAAATGTATGCAAAAGTCACATCGCTTTTACCTCTTGTTTAGTTGATCCCTGGCCAGTCCGTTCTGAGGATCTTCTTTTATGCTTCATTTCGAAGATTTGCTAAAATTATCACTCAATCAATCAACAAGATTGGAAGTTTGTTAGTAAAAAATATGAAAACATTCCCGAAGCACTATCAAAACAAAGATGATGAAATACAAGGAAGATGCAATTACAACTTGTAACTTACTAGCAAAAGTGGCTCATCAAGTGATCTGCTTCTAGAGAGTGGGAAAGAATTCCACTTACTATTTGTGAGATTAAACGGGCTATCGTTCCGAACAAAGAGTGAAAAGAGTGCTCACTCCTATGTAAAAAACCGAATCGCTTAAAATACATAAGCTTCAGTATTAAGTGAGCCCTCTTCTTCCTCTTTGGTTTCGGAGTTTCATGATAACGTATCATGATGGGAAAACTTTCTAGTTTCAAATAAAAAATGATCAAGTTTTTTTGCTCTGTTATTCGCCAGAAGGAGTGATGTTTCACACGAACTCGTATTCATTATCTCGTCCAAGTTAAACAAGTTGGAAATCGGTACAGTCTACAACAATTGTTCTAATCACTAATTTCAATCACAAGGCCAGTTTTGAATTCTCATCTTCACCAATCCCTTCCTCCCAATCGAGATTGACAACCCTGATTTTGAGTGTACGAACTTGAAAACTTTTGCAGCCAGAGCAATACCGATAACATTCGATCGTCAAAAGTCCTTCAAATCTTCTGTGATTAGGCATGAGGTCTGAGTGGTCACATAACATTCCCATAGTTACGTCAAAAGAAGGGCCCGCTCGGAGTATATCTATCTCTCTCTCTCTCTTCCTTTCTTTCTTTCTTCTCACGAGACCATTTTACATTTGCAGATTTCTATGCACCAGTATTATTTATCTCTACAAAGATGAGCCCTGATTGCGATTTAGACCTACAAACGAAAATGGCACTCACTAAAATGATCTACTCCAAGAGCGGGAAAAAGTTCGATCGAACATGAAAGTCTACTGTTCTGAATGTTGATATCATTAGTCACATTGTTCAGCCAATGGATACTCGTTAAATCCAAATCTTTCTGATCTCACGGACAAATGAACTGTCTGATTTATCTGGTTACGCAAAATCCATGTGGTTTTGTTCTATCGCAGATTCTCGACTTGGAATAGTTCCTCTCGAATAGTTCAGAATAAATCTATTCTCGGAGGAGAGAGAGATTCTTCATTTTTGATTCAAGACTTTTCTCGAATGGCTGATTCAAAAGAGAACATTTTCCTGAAGGAGATTCTATTTGAATTGTAATTTTCTGATTTCTCACATTTTTTCTCTCCCTGGTAATTGACCCCGACTTGGAATTCAGAGTTGCTCCATTTATTGATAATTTGAACTTAATAATTTATTCATGATAAATATATGATTTAGCAGTAGTGAATATAACCAACTGTGCCTTGCTGGAATGATGAGAGTATAATTTACTGTTGATAAATACAGAGAGGGCCTAAAAAAGAATTCATCATAGCTGCATGTTAATCTCTCAAAAACGGGAGGGATAATTGGGCTTAAGCTTAGCTTTTCTTTTCTCAGCTTACAGATCGAGGTGCTGTAAAGTTGGCTGTTTCATAGATATTCCGCTGAGGGGATCGTCTTTTGCGACCTATTTGAGAAGAATTTAGGGAACAAAGTAACAGTCTGAGACAATGGGAACGAGCCGAGACAAGATTTGCAAAAAGGATTGATATATTACAAACATTGATTGAAAATCATCCAAATTAAATTAAAGGACTCAGTTTGACGAAGACGACAAACAGCCCATGAGAACAGAAAAAAGCCAAAAATTATGCAGAACAACTGAGGGCGATTGTGGCTCCAGATCCTATTAAGTAGACTTCGCTCGATGAGTAAGAACTGTCTGCGATTTAATTGTAGAAAGCTCTTTCGGCTTGGAAGAGATACTCCAAGGATGTACAATAAAACTGTGTAGAGCTATACTCAGGAGCATAAATTTAGAAAGAAAAATGCTCAAGAAATGATTCTCATGATGATTGAGAAAAATGTCTCAATTTTGACTTTCGAGTAACGTTTCAAAGATAATAAATCATGTTCAAGCAAAGAGAGAAAGAAATGTGAGCTCCAATCTTATTCAGGAATGAGAAGATTTGCATGCAATCGCTCAAATTGAAATGACTTAATATTATGAAACATAGGACGTAGTAGAGTAGACCAAATGATTGATAGAGGAATAGGGGAATAGGGGGTTGCATTCAGTTGAAATAAGCACTCTTCCTATGTGGATGTGCCAGAAATCGGGAATTCAAAGGAAGGAAGCGAAAGTTAAAACAATTCGTAAGGAATACAGTTTATTGATCAAAATTTCGGTGATGAATACATGTACATGAGATCCGGAATTGAAATTTTTTCATTGTCACCAGTCAAGAAATTCAAATGAATCAAGTGAATATAAACAGGCTAATAGTCCATTTCTCTCCCTATTTTGTTACTAAAAATGAATCAAATTAACATGAAGAAGCTCTTTGATTGAATCATCATCAACATCATAATCCTCCTCCTCCTCCTCATCCTCATACTCATACTCATACTCATACTCATACTCATCCTCATCCTCATCCTCATCCTCATTATCATCATCATTCTCATCCTCATCTTCATCCTCATCCTCATCCTCATCCTCACCCTCACCCTCATCCTCATCCTCATCATCATCCTCTTCTTCATCCTCATTATCATCATTTTTAATCATGTCTTTTCGTTTGGCACATTCCAACATGAAGCCATGGTTGCGTTCCACTATGATTCTAAAGAATTCGATCTTTGGAAACTTGCTCGTAATAGTGATGAAACCAAGTTCATTTGTCACTGGGTACTCTTCAAAGCGTTCCATTCTGTAACAACTTGCTCGTTCAAAGTAAAAACCAAGTACTCTACCATCATCAGTAGGGAAGTTTTGGTTCTCGAGGTCCTTCTTGAAATCATCAACTCTACGTTCAATACCTTCTTGATTAAAATCTGGTTTCTTGATTTTAAGTGTAGCAGATTTGATATCTTTTCCAGCAAAAGCAATACTGATAGCATTTGATCGTCGAAGGCCTTTGAATCTTGAGTTATAATACAAAAAGCTTGAGTGACACACCAGTCCACCAGATATATCGAAAGAAGAGCTGGACACAAGGTGTTTGAAAGATGTTATATAGTCACCCAAATTATAAGTATGTTTTCTATTGCTTAAAATGATCAATGATTTGATTGGAAATTCAGGATCATCCCTTATTGATCTCGGCTTCTTGATGCGTGACCAGTCGGTGATAATTACTTTGTAGTCAGATGTGTGATTTAAGTGAAAACCTTCTAATAATCTTCTATAGAAGCGATAGCTATCACGAGTAGGCAAAGACTCGAATAACTTTGGAGTATTGAGAAGCTCATCTAGCTTTCTACGAATCGACATCTCAGTTTCCAAATGTGATGGTAAACGAAATTTGTCACATAGATAGATGATCACAGTTGGGTGTTTTGGTGAAATTGATTCCTTCGGTGTCAATATTTTGATCATATCTCCACAAAGGCCCATTTCATGATAATCAAAGTTCATCAAAGATATGCTAGGAATGCCTCTCATATCTCTCGTGAAAAAGTCTTTCAAAAAGCTGTTCGGATCATCAGTGGCGGATAGCTGGAAGGTACTTGATTGCCAAAACAAACAATACCCCTTACGAGTTATTTCCCGAAAAAGAGAAGGCATTTTAAATGACTCTTCGAGTTTCTTCGCACTGCCAAGAGAAAATGAATGGTAAACTCGCATGACAGCAATCAGTCAAAGCGCAACTTACCGGAGAGCATCGAGTTTGACTCTCAAATCTTTATATTCCAGGTAACAACTTTCGATCAATGGACATTCCCTCAAAAAACGAGCAGCCTCCTCACGACATTCACTGATTGCTTGACCAAAATAATACACATCAATGGGTGATAAATATTTGAGCACATTTTGAACGATATGAGGTTGCATAAGAGCGATGTTTATGGCTGAACGCTATAAGAAGCAAAGAAATTGATCTAGATTACACCTCAAAGAAGCACAGAAACCAACTGACAGTGCCCTTACCTTCCGTTTAGCAAATGCTTTCTGTGCGATCGGTTGAGAAAACCTCCTTTTACGCTCCATTTTGAGAATTAAGATGTTGTGAGAGAATACAACGAAGCACCAAAAGCACAAGAATATGAAACAAAGATTGAAACTAAAATAAGTCGAAACTGAACACTAAAAGTTGTCACGAGTACATGTATGATGGATGAAATTCGAGAATAAGAATGAGAATCGAGTAAAAAAGCGCAAATTAGACTCGTCAGGAGATAAGTTTTCAGAGCGGGATACTTAAACGCCTTCGGCGGTGAATAAAGGTCTGCTGTTCTGGATATGTTCATGAGAATGATAAACTCCATTAAGTAAGCGTTCAATTTGATGGAGTTTTTGATTTTGATGATCTTTGATTAAATTTATTTCGTTTCCCAGTCTCATTACAGAATCTTGTTCTATTTTAACTGCTGAGAGCTTGAGAAAAAGAAATTCGAACATAGTGACATAGAAAAAGGAGCCTTCTCGACATTGATTGATACCTTGGAGTCTCAAAGAAGAGATCAGTGACAACTTGATAAAGAAAATTCCAAAAAATTAGATAGGAACCACAATAGGAATATAATATGAAAAAAGTTATTCAGATTATCACAGCACAATTGTGAGAACGAATATCATAACTCAGACAGAGAGAAATTCAAAGATATCTATCCAAAAAATAGTCATTGGAAAAGGAAGGAAACAAAAAAAGAGAAAGGAAAAAGAAAAGGAAAAGAGCGATTCGGATGTATTACAGTAGATTAGTAAAAATTCACCGATAAATGCACGGGAAAAACCGAAGAAACATCCTCACGCTGTGACCAGACAAGAAACTAAATATGAATTAAATGAATGTGAAGATGCTCAATCAGGTATTCATATTCGCTTGCATCTTTATCTTCATTGAAAATATATTCATGACTGACTTCTGGATGAATTCGGAAAAATTTGATAGATGGGAAAGTTTTTGATATGATGTCAAATGCAAACTCGTCTGGCTGGTAACTTATGCAGTGCACTATTTCTTCAAAATAGAAACCAAGAACTCTACCATCATCCATAGGAAAAGATTGACTTTCCAGCTCTTTCTTGAACTCACAGGCTTTACGATCGACAACTTCTCGATTAATATCACCATTGATTTTGAACGTTGCAGATTTGATATCTTTTCCAGCGAAAGCAATGCTGATGGCCTCTATTTCACGAAGGCCTTTGAATTTTCCATCATTATACATGAGGCGGGAATGTTGACAAAACATTCCTCCAGATACATCAAAAGAAGAGTCAGACACAAGGCACCGGGATGCTTTTCTGTAACAGTCCATGTTATCAAGCCGAAAGTCACCCATACAGTAACTGTCAGTTGTTAGAAGGATCAATGATTTGACGGGAAAATCTGGGTCATCATCAATTGGCTTCAGGTTTTTGGGATCTGACAAGTCAGTTACAATCACCTTGTAATTTGATTTGTATCGATTCAAATGAAAACCTTCGATAAAGTTTTCATATGACATTCTGTCATCAGGCAAAAGTTCAAACAGTTCCGATGCATTGAAATGCCCATTGAGTCCTTCATAGGTCACATGCAGAGATTCTTCAGTTAGTCCACGGTTCACGAAGGAACATGTATCGATGGTCAAAGTTGGATTAGTCGGCGAAATTGATTTGCTCATGTCTCCAAAATTACTGAAAGTCATCAAAGAGAGACTAGGAATACACTTCATCATATTTTTCTGGAAAAAATCTTGTAGATGTTCCCTCGCCTCAGGACGTAGTGATAGCTGAAAATCACGTGCTTTCCAAAAGAACCAGACATCCTTTCGAGACATTTGCTTGAAAGCAGGAGTTTCCATGACTTGATGTTTCTTCTCCCTGTCAGAAAAGAGTTTCGGTGTAACAAAGAATAGAAATTCTAGCTGGGCAAAATTTACCTTATAGCCTCCAATTTGTGCGTCATATTTCCTCCATTTAAGTAACAATCGTCAACAAGTGGACATTCTTTGAGCAATTGGAGAGCTTCCTCTTGCATTGGACTGGAATCGTGGGTCAGATTGAGCAAATCAATTGGTTTCAAAGAGCTGAGCACATTCTGTATAATAAGGGGCTGCATCAAAGCTTTTTTCATGGCAAAACGCTGAATAAATGAAAAAATCAATGAAAACCACGTGTTGAGGGAAGAAAAGATAGATTGATGAAGATTAAAGATACTCTTACCCCTCGTTTAGCTACTGATGATTTTTGGGCAGTTTGTTGAGAAGATCTCCTCTTTCGGTCCATTTCAAGGGTCAAGATGAAGGCAATACACACAACAAAACATCAAGAGATTCTCATGAAGAGAAATTGATTTGATTATCAGGATACAGAAAGAAATTTAAAGACTTTTTATCGCAAAATAGATGATGAAATATCAAGAATAACGATGATTGGCCAGAAAAAAGTTGAAAAGCGCAAGTGGCGCTCATCAAGAGATGAAGTTTTATAAGCCTGATCTTTAAGAGCGGGAAAGACTTTTGATAAATTAGAATGGTATACAGTTTGAAACATTCGTGCGAAAGAAGTTTCTACAATAGAGAATATCTAAAAATATTTCTTAAAAATAAAAAATCTCCTCAAAATGAGTTCCTAAGCACTATCTCATAAGAGCTGATGAACGTTCTCAGAAAAGGTTTCAAAATTTTTCTGGAGGAATTATGATCTGAACAGAATGGGTAAAATAAGCAGGACATCAGCACGATTGATATAGCTGTCTTGGAAGTGATATAATATTATATTGTACACAGTATCTAGCCAATGGATATTGATTTTACTCGAAGCTCTGCTAACTTTCAGAAGAAATTGAGTTTTCCAATCTTCTTGATGAAGCAGAAACCATACGATTTTTGATCAAAAATATTTGACCAGAAATCTTTTCCAAAGTTCAAGATACATTTTCCTTCGGTGAACAGTGAGTTCTTAATTATTTTCGATTTCGTCTGTTATGATGTTATTACAAAGCAAAACCCCAAAGCTTCTTGCAGCCTAATCGTAGCAATGGCAAATTGAATCAAATTTCTAACGGAAATTTTCAAGTATTCCAGGTGGTTGAGTAGCAAGTAAAAATATAAACTTGCTCCATCTTTCCAGTCAATTTCTCACGTTTTTATCTTCTCTCTGTCAACTGCTATAGGTAATTATTTGAGTCCTAAATTTTTTAGTTCATTTATTTCAATTCATTGATTGAGATTGTAATGACTACCTGAAATTTTTGATATAGGGCTCAATGGAAAAATTCAATGTTCAAGTGAATTCGCAAAAGAATCTGAATACATGATTATCTTCTATCTTTGTTCATACTTTGGATAATTTCCATCTCAAATTCGAACTAGATGAATGCGTATAGATTGGTAACCTGGTTCTATTGATCGTGAGTGGACTCTAATAAACTTGACTCTTGGATACATCTCTGAAACAATTTCGAAAAAACGATTGAGTGCATCATGCCAGCCTCTTGAGTGTTCGAAAATGAAACCCAACACTCTTCCATCATTAACTGGAAAATCTGGCTCTCTTTCCAATTCTAGAGCTTCGTAGATAACTTTGTCAATATCTTTTTTATTCTCTTTCGGGAAATTAAAGTTGACTTGAATAATGGCTGACCTGACTTCTTTTCCACAAAATGAAATGCTAAGTCCTGTTGATAGTCTGAATTTATCAGAACATAGGTTATATAAAATTTGTGAATCCTTGTCTAGTTTGATTCCTGAGGATTGAAGAGAACATTTTTCAAGCCAATTCTTAATTTTTAGAGGGCCCTTAACCATACCAGCACCAACAAGATAAATGAAAGCTTTTATCGGATATTGTGAATCATAACGGTTGGGTTTTTTGCACTTAGAATCTGACCAATCAGTCACAATAACTTTATGATCTGATGCTTTTTGACTTATTTGAAAAGCCTTGACACATTCTGATGCACTCTTTTTCTCTTTATTGTGTTTCAATGTCTCGAAAAGACCAGGTATTCCAACAGCTTCACTTAAAGTTTGAAATATTTGAAACTCTTTCTTGTAGGAGATTCTTGAAACTTTTTGCTGGACAACAATAGTTGGACACTTCGATGGAACTATTTTTCTGATGCCACTTGAGCGATGGTCTGAGCGAATGAATGTGACACTTGGTGTATATTTCGATTTCTTGTTCAGAAAATCCCTGAGGTAGCGATCAACATTGGCTCCCATAAATGGAATGGGATCATTTCCTTGGTAGAAAAAATACCATAGGCAGTGTGGTGTTTTATTAAATAAATCAGCCGGATCACTTATTGTTTTCAGATTTTGTTTGTCTAATTTATCTAATACTTTGTTGCACTTCTCAGAATGCTTCCCATCACTTTTGGAACATAGAACATGGAACAGAATGAATTATTGATATTGTATGGTTAACAAATTACAAGTCTCACTTACCGAAGATTGTTAAGCTCACAGACCATGTCTTTCACAACAATTGAGCAATCATCGATGGGAGATTCGAAGAATCGAGCAGCTTCCTCTTGCCAAGCTCTACAAACATGGCTACATTTTTGGAGATCAGACCATTCGAGATGCTGGAAAATTCCGTTGATGATGTGAGGTAGATACCACAAATTATTTACCATAGCCTGGACGAGAAAATAGGGTTAATAGCTACAACTCAAAACTCTTCACATGAACTCACTGAAATTCTCTCTTTGTTTCTTTCACTGATTGTCGGCTCAGGTTCAACATCAGCTCTTCTCTTGGTGGCTGGTTCATCAGAATTCGATGGAGAAGATCGTCTTTTGGCATTCATGAGAGAAGAATTTCTTGATTAGAAACCGTTCAATATTGATCGAGTCAAAACCAATAACAACAAAGAGTTTCTACTTTGAACTACTTGAGATATTTTGATGAATAATAACTAGAAATTGGCTGGAAATGGCAAACATTCAACAAGACTAGAAAGGCCACATTTTTACTGAGAGACAGATTATGCAATCTAGAACGATTATTGGGCGCTCAATAGCCGTTCTGAGTCTTGCGCAACACTGATAACAATTATGGCTCTCAATTCAAGCGGATGGACTTCGATGAGTGAAGGCAACGAGATTGATTGTGATTTAATCAAATTTAATCCGAGTGAAGAGTTTTTTATTGCTCGGATTGAATGGAGAAACAATTTGCTTATTGTGATTCGAGAATGGAGAGTTATATTTACATATATTAATTCGAAAAAAATACTAAAAAAATAATTTTATCTCATAAAAAAACGTATGAATCTTGATTTTTTTGATGAATATTTTGAAGATAATGAATTACCTTTAAGCCATGAGAGGAAAAAATCTGATCTTCTGAAATTTTCGAAAATAAACTTCCAATGAGTTAGTTCTCCCTTTTATCCAACAGAGTCAAATCATTCAACGAAAGACCAATGCAAATGTACTGCTCATAGAATTCGAGTTCGAGAAGACTGACAATGTAAAGACCAGAGACCAGCTTGGAATGTGTCTCCAATTAACAAGTAAGTCATGAGCTGTCTTGTTCATTTCATACACCATCAACTAAATTGAAGTGATCGAAAGAGAGATCAGTGACAACTCGATAAAGAAAATTTCAAAAGATTAGATAGGAACCACAATAGGAATATAGTATGAAAAAAGTTTTTTAGATTATCACAGCCCAATTGTAAGAACGAATATCATAAGTTACACAGAGAAAAATTCAAAGATATTCGTCCAAAAAATAGCGATTGGAAAAATTGGAGAAGGAGAAAAAACAAAAGAGAAAGAAAAAAAAAAGGAGAAGGAAAAGGAAAAGAGCAATTCGAATAAATTACAGTAGATTTGTGAAAATCCATCTTCTTGGTGAGGCAGTAACCATCCGATTTTCGATCAGAAATATTTGACCAGAAATCTTTTCCAAAGTTCAAAATACATTTCCCCTTCGTAAACAGTGATTTCCCTAATAATTTTCGATTTCTTCTGTTGTGATGTTAATATAAAGCAAAATACTATACTTATCCCAACGCTTCTTGCTGCCTGATCATAGCTATGACAAATTGAATCAAATTTGAGTCCTGATTTTTTTTCATTTATTAATTTCAATTTATTGATTGAGATGGTAATGACTACCTGAGATTTTTGAAATGTTTGATGTTTGATGGAAGAAATTCAATGTTCAAGTGAATAGAATTCGCAAATCTTCTATTTTCATTCATTGAAGGATTTTCATCTCAAATTCGAACTAGATGAATGCGTTGAGATTGGAAACCTAGTTCTATCGATCGTGAGTAGACTCTAATAAACTTGTCCCTCGGATATCTCATAGTATTGACAAACACACCTTTTTGAAAATGGATCCAATTTTTTGGTGAAATTTTGGAAAATAAACTTCCAATGAGTTAGTTTTTCTCTTCTCAAATCTTTTTGCTATAGCTGAATCATCAACTTGTATTCCTCCAAAAGAGTCAGATCATTTAACGAAAGACTGACGCGAACATACTGCTCATAAAAACAACGCACGAAACAATACAGAACAACAAGAGATTATTCCAAAAAGAAGTTAGTTTAATTATCAGGACTCAAAAAAATTTTAGAGAGATTCATGACAAAAAGAATGGAAGAATAATTACCCAGGAAAAAGTTCACACCCAAAGTGGTGCTCATCAAGTGATTAGCTTTTCCAAGTAGGCTCTTCAGGAGCGGAAAAGACTTTCGATAGATTGTAATGGTATACAATTCGAAACACTCGTATAAATGAGTTTCTCATAAACATATCAGATTCGAATCAGATGAATGCGTACAGATTGGCATCCTTTATCTGTTGCTCGAGAATGTATTCTAACAAATTTGACTCGTGGATACGACTTTGAAAAAATTTCGAAAAAACGATCGAGAGCATCGTGCCAACCCTTGGAACTCTCAAAGATGAAGCCTAAAACTCTTCCATCATCAACTGGAAAATTTGGCTTTTCTTTTGATTGTAGTGCTTGATAAATAATTTCATCCACATCTTTCTTATTTCCTCTGCAAAACTTGAATTCCATGTCAATAATAGCTGACTCAACTTCTTTTCCACAAAACGAAATACTGAGTCCTGTCGATTCTCTGACTTCATCAGAATTCGAGCCGTAAAAGATATCTGAATCGTAATCCAGTTGGATTCCTGACGCTGTGAGGGAACATTTTTCAAGCCAATTCTTAATTTTTGTGGTCCCTTTAGCGGGCCGATAGCCCCACGTGGTGCGATAACCAGCACCATAAAGATAAATGAAAGCTTTTATCGGATATTGTGGGTCATCGAGAGAGGGTCTCCTACAGTTATCATCTGACCAATCAGTAACAATAACTTTATGATCTGATGCTTGTTGATTTAGGCGAAAAGCCTTGACACATTCTGATGGACGTCTACTTCTCTTCTCGTGTTTCAGTGACTCAAAAAGGCCAGGTATTCCAACAACGCCACTCAAGGTTCGAAAAATCTGAAACTCTTTTCCATGAGGGATTCCCAAGGTTTTGTGCTGAAGAACAACCGTTGGAAACTCTGGTGTTAATATTCCTCTGATGCTCTTGAAGCGGTGATCTGCGCGAATGAATGTGAGACTGGGCGCACATCTCGTTTCTTCGTTGAAAATATCTTCCAGGTACTGATCCACATCGGTTCTCATTGACGGAACCAAATCATCTCCTTTATGGAAAAAATACCACGGACAATGAGGTTCATCATTATCAGGAGGCTGATTATATGTTTCCAGATTTTGTTTTTCTAATTCACTGAATATTTTGTCACGTGTCGCAGAATATTTCCTTTTTGACCTATGTGACAGAATGAATTATTGATATTGTATGGATAATCAATTTCGAGTCTCACTTACCGAAGATTGTCAAGCTCACAGAACATGTCTTTCCTAACAACTGAGCAGTCATCGATGGGTGGCTCCAGAAATCGAATTGCTTCTTCCTGCCAAGTTTTGCAAACAAGGCTACAATTTTCGATATCAAACCATTTTAGATTCTTGAAAATTTCACGGATAATTTCGGGGAGGTACCACAAGTTGTTCACCATAGCCTTAATGAAAAAAAAGACCAAAGATTAATGGTTAAAATCGAATTAATCGATTGATATAAACTTACCGAAAATCTCTCCTTCTCTTCCCTACTGATTTCCCGTTCCAGCTGATTATCGGCTTTTTTCTTGATGACTGGTTCATCAGTATTTGGCTGTGATAATCGTCTCTTGGTATTCATTATAGAAGAACGATTAGTGAACAAAGTAACAGTTCAAGATTGGTCGAGTCAAAACCAACAACAGCAAACGATTTCAATTTGTTGATTGAAAACTGTTAGATATATATTGAGAGACAAGAATAGACAATTCACAAAAAATGATTGATGTTCAACTTGACCAGAAAAAGCCACATTTTAACTGAGGGAGAGATTTTCCGATCTAGAACGATTATTGGGCGCTCAATAGCCGTTCTGAGCCTGAGCAAAGAGTAGCATCAAGAGTGAGCACTTAGGCAGAATAAATGTAACCCTTTTCCGGTAGCTTTCGTAACTTTATCAGGTTTTCAGAGTCAGAGCTGAAAAATCTGTTCTCGAAAATATTTTGTGAGATAATTGTTTGGCCAAGCGATAACAGACCAAAAGCTGTGGTGATAATTTTTGGCCACGATAATTTGGATGAAAAACGGGTCAAAATAGTCAGATAGCTTGATATCTTGCATTTTGACCAGTTTTCCTACCTGATAGATGAAAATTTTTCTCCTATCAGGGGCGATAGGGAGGCCAAAAACTATCACCTATGCTTAATCTTGTTAATCTCTAGCTCCAGTACTCTTTGAGCAACACTGATAACAATTATGGCTCTCAATTCAAGCGGATGGACTTCGATGAGTGAAGGCAACGAGATTGATTGTGATTTAATCAAATTGAATGAGAGTGAAGATCTTCATTGTTCAAATTGAATGGAGAAACAATTTGCTTATAGTGATTTGAGGGAGAAAAGACATATTTACACAGATTGATTACATATATTAATTCGAAAAAAACGCTAAAAAAAAATAATTTCATCTCATAAAAAAACGTATGGATCTTGATTTTTTCGATGAATATTTCGAGGATAATGAATTACCTTTAAGCCATGAGAGGAAAAAATCTGATCTCCTGACGTGTTCAGGAATTTGCTGATGATTTTCTCGTAAACAATTGTTCAATTGACATGAGGTGAGATTGGAAGACATGAGGCGAAGTAGGTCAGGCCAGTCCAATGAAGGAGTGTTGAGATGTCTACCACAATTCAGACAAACACATTCTTTTGAGAATGGATCCAATTTTTTGGTGAAGTTTTCGAAAATAAACTTCCAATGAGTTGGTTTTTCTTCTCTCAAATCTTGTTGCCATAAATGAATCATCAACTTGGGTTCCTCCAAAAGAGACAAATCATTCAACGAAAGACTAATGCGAATGTACTGCTCATAGAACTCGAGTTCGAGAAGAAACTGACAATGTAGAGACCAGAGACCAGCTTGGAATGTGTCTTCAATTAAGTCATGAGCTGTCTTGTTCATTTCATACACTTCTAACAGCTCTCGAGCTACATCTTTCTCTAGCGAAAAGTTCTTATGCGACCCTGGTCTAGGATAACCACAATCGCATTTGAAGGTACTTAAGTATTTCGAACTATTGGAATCAAAGGATAATTCAGATATCAGATGAGCGCTTGTTTGACTAGGCTTCATGCAATCCGGGATGATAGTAGGAGGTAAATTGAAAGACAGTGCTTTTTTGTGGACCAAATCTACCCGGTCCCAATTTTGTTCTAAGTCAAAACCCTCTATATTATTGTGATCATTGATTATACCAGAGACTTGAACTGAATTTGATGGATGAACTTTAGCCTCAGCTTCTGGTACAACTAGATGAGGTTGGTTCAATATATTTTCGATGAAGTCAAAGTTGAATTCAACATCAATTTTATGATCATCTTTCAAGCTTTCTATTAATGGAATGAGAGATGGATCACGAAAAATGGCTCTTTGGAAATAATCTTTGTGATTTATGAGCAATGTGAATGCAGTTTCGGTGGCTTTCTCTTCCATCATTTGGTGAAAAAGTGGTCGAGGTTTCATGATTGTGAGTTGAACTATTCTTGGACATGACGATGGATCATGCTTTTTCGGTGGTGACAAGATGAATATATTTTCTCCAACTAAATGAAATTCACCTCCGAGCATTTCTGGTAGCTGATTAGTCCAAAGGACAAGTTTACCGGTGATTGGATTTATAATGTACATACAGGATGATGTGTCCGAAAGGGCTAGGATCAAATGCTTTGCTGAGTGATTAAATGAGATGAATTCGAGTCGAGAAAAGTTCCGCAATCTTGTGGTATGATACGGTGGAGTCAAATGATTCTCATTGGATGAAGCTTTTTTCTTGTAATGAGATGATTGTTTTTGCTTGTTCGATGGAGAGACTAGATCATTGGAGAGATTATAGATCGGTTGTGGATATGTTTTCAAAATTTGGTCATTAAGTTGATGGGTCAACTCGACAAATCCATTCATCTTGGCTCTCCATATTCGAGCTTTTGGCCTTGCAACAAAGATCTCTGGTTCCGTAGCGCAATCATCTCGATCACATTGGAATGGCAAAAAAGTTATACCAAACTTTCCAGGAGATCTTGGTTTGGCTCCGATCGGCTTCACAATCCCATCTCTGAGACAATATATTATCGATTGGGTCTCAGTTGAAATGACCAGCAAATCTTTGAAGCAATCAATCTGATTGATAGAACAGTCTAGCTTCAAAACGGGAGTAGGACTTCGGCCAATCAGAAAGGCTGACAAGGATTGAATCCGATCGATCAAGAACACACCACCATTCTCATCACATATCCACAGTCTCTCTTTACCGGCCCATCGAATTAGCTTGATCGTTGAATTGGTGAAGCTAGATGAACAACACAAAACTTTGCCATCATCCACATTTCCTCCATTCTGATCTGATCCTCGTGAAAGAAGCATGATGATCAATGATCCTCGGCTTGTTCCAATGGCCACAGTTTCATATTTTGAGTTGATGAGGTGTGTGGCAGGATCGATGACAGTTTCCACAGTGACACTTTCTCCATAATCAGCCTCACCATGATTGAAGCACTCTTGATTATCGCAGCAATCCGGATTGTTTTGATCCTTTGGTGCCAGCGAAATGCACGTTATTCGGCCTTCGTTGTTGGGAACACAATACAGGTAATCACAATCGGAACTGTTTCGCTCGAAAACATAGATACTGCCACTGGAAGCACCCAAAACAATGAGATTTCGATTGACTGTGGGAGAGAAAGAAAAAATAATTCATAATAAGCCTAAAGAATGTGATAATAAATACAACACATATCATATCAGAACGTGAGTTAAGTTTTACCTGCCATCGTTGTATAGTAAACTCTTGAGAGATTGAAAATGGGCAATTTGATGACATGATTAATCACTTCACAATTTTGTTCAACTATGGCCAATTCAGTATCATAGTGACCAATCGAAGATGAAGATAGAATTGGTTTGTCCATGTTTTAGGCCAAATTAAATGTATCGTTGAGAACACTTTTTATCCATCAACATGTACAATCAAACACTCATGGTTAAACTTGAAATAGCACTGACATACACACAACACTATCAATGGGATTGAAGTTGGTATGAATGTCATTCCATGAGATGGAAAAATAACATTACCACAGTGTTATCATCGAGGTTGATATAAACTCAACTACTGGTTGCTTTCATCACACTTGACAATCAGGAAGAGAAACACTCAAGACGATGATAACAATTGATGATCAGCTGAAGAGCCACATGGCTAAAAGTGTAAACAGTAGCTTTTATTAGAAAGTAGCAATTAGTCAAAATTTTTCTTTCCTCTCGAAATGCGTTTTTTAGATAGTGAATTTTATCATTTAATCATTAAATTCCTGAGATATTTTTGGAATATATTTTCATCACTACTGTTGGAAAAATTTCAAGAATAATTATTTTAACTCGTGGCACATTCTTCAAAAATATAAATTATTAGAAGATTATTTATTTTTAGAAAAAGGCAAATATTTACTACACATCGAAGAATATTATTTTAGACTTGAATTGAGTTAGGAAATTAGAAATACTCCAATAAGAATGTGTAAACTATATAATGATTTTTACAGTCATTTATTCCAATATTCCAGGAGAACTTGATTGTAATTCTTCTGAATGGAAATTTTATTTTTATTTTATTTTGAGCACTGTTATTTTTTTCTTGGTCGTTTATTTCTTCAAAAACAACGAAATCACATCAAACCATGTGTGTCAATTCTTATCACTTAAAATTTGGATTTAATCTTGTTATGGAATGGATCACAAATTCCGAAAAACTTGCATTTCTTTCCATGAAGATGATGTTTATGAACTAAAAGTCTCATCAGATGCTTGAGTTTGGTGTAAAATTCTGGATCAACTTCTCGAATACCTTTGTGAGCCATTTCTCTCAGCATTCTTAATTCTTCTGCTCGATCTATTTCATCTTGTTCATCTTCCAGAGCATCCTCTTCCTCATCATCCTCTGATAATTGTTTTCTTCCAAGCCAATCGATTTCATCAGCATGTTCATAGAAAAATTTGGCCACATTTTCACCATAATCCTCTTCCTCTCTTCCTTTTCGAATTAGATTCCATAGTTCTTCTTTATACTTGAAAATGAAGGATAACAGTTCATGATGCTCAATATCAGGCATCGGTAGAGTGATTGTTGGTTTTTCCATACTGAATTGAAGAGCCCAATAGACCAGTGATGAAAGTCCATACACTTTATCCGGAAGTCCAGATATTTTCCACTTATACTTTCGTCGAATTTTTTTGAACACTTTCTTGAAATTTACCTGTGTTGCACCACATTCTGGTCTCTCGATTACTTTGGCCAAAACTGTTTTACAGCTATCTTCATCTTTGGCAATCATACATGCTAACCAACCTTCAACACTCTCAGGATCAAGAATACATTCCAAGAAGGCAGTTTCATTCAAACTTTTCGGTGGTTTTGTCTAATTTTCGATCCTTTGCTGCCCAAGACAACAGAGGCAAAAGTGGAAGAGAATCTGAAACAAGAGAGGCACAATTACAAACAAGTTAGAAAAATTCAATTCGATAAATCAAGGGAATTAGCAATCGATTTTAGATCGATCCATGTAGAATTCATGTCCAAAACTTACCTCCATTGGCTTCCAAGGTATAAACTAGACTTGGAGCTAGGAAAGCTGTGAGAACAGAGAGATAGATCAATTTATCGTGGTTGATCATGGTGAATCTTCCTATGGAGGCCAGAGATAGAGAAGAAATGATATCTATGATATATATTCAATCTCACACCAAAGCTCAGGTGAATTTCCAGTCACGTCAATCTTAAGAGTCGTGAGAAGTTACAACTGTCTTCACCATGTAGATAGCTATGATTTGTTCATAGGCTATCATGAAGCTTGACGAACAGGGGTATAGAGACTTTTCCGAAGCTGATGAAGATTCCAAGACACCTTGATGATATGGAATTTAAGTGTCAATAATCGAGTAGGGAGTTATAAATTTTTTTGGAAATAATTTTAAATTCATATTCAATTGCGATTGCAGTTCTCATATGCTTTCGTTTCTTATTTATGAAGATATAGTTTTTGATGATGGGAAAAATTCGGAAGATATTTTTTCTACATAGAAAATATAAATATCGCTTAAAAGTTTTAGAGGGCAGAAAATAATCCTGAAATTCACTAACAAATTTTTCCAAAAAATGACCTTCGATTTATTTGGTACTTTTTATTTGCAGGTTGAAATGAATGGACTCAAATTGGTCACATTCGTTTTCTATTTTCAATAGCAACAAAAGTGTTTACCAAAAAAAAAACTTTCCCTTATCAAGTGATTAAATGGAATCAAATTGATGAGAAAGGCCAAAAATAATTTAACACACAATTTGATTGGAGAAAATTGTAAAGATTTTTATACTAACAAGAAGATTTTCTGACGAAATTTTTGAAAAGAGCATCATGGGAACAAAAGATTCATGATACATTCCATCTATTTCTCCCAACTTTGATCATTGAAATTAACAATAAATGATCCACCTCACTTTGTGACCAAAAAGCGATCAACAAAATAGATTGAAAATCAGGTGACCAGATCATCGTTAAAATTGAGTTGGCCAATCAAGCTTCAAAGAACAGTATCCATTCGATTTCAAAGTAATAAAAACGAATGAGAAGATGCTTAAAAGATCGTTGAGATGGTTAACAAAACAAGATCCACCTTCTCGAAAACTAACCATCTTCCAATTCTGGTTTACCGTTACTTTTCTCTCTCTCTCTCTCTCTCTCTCTCTCTCTCTTTCTTTCTTTCTTTCTTTATTTTTCTCCCTCTCTTTATTCTCTATCACTCTTGTCTTCTTTTTTTTATCGTTCCGTTCTCACTCTTAACCTATTGCTTGAGTAACATCAGTCAAATTGTGTGTCTAAACTTGATCAACATTTATCCACATCAATTCGAAAGTTAGCGTGATTAACTCTATTTGCGTGTTCATGTTGAGAAAAAAAAGTGATTTTCGCATGTTGATTGTGTTTTCTACTAATTGTTTGCATATACACATTGCATTTTGTTGAGCATTTAAAAGTGTGAATAAGTTATATACTTGACTTCCGAGTTTACGGTGATGAGGATTACCGTAGCCATTGATGATCCTTTTCGTCCAGTTGATCCGATTGATGACTATATTACTATTTAGTGCCACTTGTGCCATCGATGGTGAAGTAATATTGCCCAATCAACATGAACCATATCAAGCCATACTAGGAAACGGATTATTGGGAATTGATCCTAACTCAGGTTCACAGGCAAGTGGTGAAGTGTGGGGAATAGCACCATACGAATCACTTGACGATGTGGTCAATTTTCCCGGTCGAAAAGTGCCACAATCAGCCCTACTACCTTCACCTTCACAATCCATCGGCCATGGCCAGTTGATTGCACCTCTGTGGATTAATTCACCATCAAGTGTCCAGCCAGATTTTCCTCTTCTATCTCCCATAATGGGCATCAATCTTGCCAGTCCTCTGAAAAGGCCTAAAAACAAAAATAAGAGTAACAAACATCGAACTAAAAATTCTAACAGTAATTATCACTCCAGACCACACATTATTGCCACTTCTGATGAGGTGCCCATGAAAATTAATACTCGTCCATCTTCAGCATCTTCACATTCACAATCGACATCTTCATCTTCCAACACCGTATCTCACACTTATGATGATAGAGATAAAGAAATAAGCTCCGAAAAAGATGTGGAAATTGTAGAGGAGAGCAAGTATAGTAGCAGTAAAACGAAACCTCTAAGACGTTTTGGAATTACCAAGGCAATATTCAAAATGTTCAAAGCAAAAGATAAACCAAAAGGAATGCCACCCGTGCGCCATGCTCATGATCATTTTCATCATGAACATTTGCATCACCATCATCATCACTATCATCATCATATTCATCATTATCCAGGTAAAACTATGAGACTCTAGATAGCTTTATTAGGAAAAAGATGCCATGAGATGGGACAGATCCTAAATTTTCATATCTTGACAAGGGGAACAGTCTTGTAAAAATTTTTCATGATCAAATTCGTTGAATTATCGAATTTTCTTATGGTAAAAATTCAATTTTATCGAATTTCGTAGGAAAAAAATCTGCTATGGGAGGATGGCTAGAACGGATTGGTCGACGGTTCAGAATTGGTGACAGAAAATCTGAGACTCCAAGTCAAACGAACAACAAAAGAAGGTGAGTGTTAAAACCGATATCTTTAAACATAAAGATCAGATAGATCGAAGCTGTTTTGAAACAACTAAGTTTTGAATGAGCCTTCTCCGAATCCAGATGATGAGCATCAAGATCGATGATTAATGGTCAAGATATTCCTTAACATAATTTATTTTCGAGAAATCAAATCAATTTGAGATCAAATTAGTGATTTAATATTGAAACTATTAATCAAAAATATACTTTTTTCTCCCAGATCGCATAAACACACAACTCACAAGGGCAAAAAATTCGTTTACCATCATTATCATGGTGGTAAGGGGCCTGATAAGAAGCCAGAGGCTAAAGGTCGTCGATGGAGGTTACATTTCTGGAAGAAAGACAAATGTTCGGCATGTGGTGATGATACATGGCTGAGTAAATCTAAAGATTGGGATTGGAAAAGAATGGATAAAGAACTAAGAACTAACACACCAGCTGATCCCATAAGGAAACGAGTGATTCAATCAGTGAAGCCCATGAAAACCCGATGACAATCATAAATGATCAACAGTATCTCAAACCAAAAGCTAAATACTCTCAGAATGATGTGCAATCAGCATTAACTGTCATGATGCTAGACTGTCTAATAAATTAATCAACCAATTTTCATATCTATTTCATCGCTGTACAGTACTTGGAGCTTTCTTGAAAGGTTCCATTTGAATGGAGACTAGCAATGGGAGGAAGGACAAAAGATCGAACAGGAAAAATAGATCAAGAGACAATAGCTGGATCAAATCAGCAAATCAAATGAATGCTTCTCAGGCCAGCGAAGAAACAGTCCATATAATCTGATTCCCGGCAGTCCTGATAAGATTCAGTCCAAAAAATGTTCTACCCAAAAACCGGCAAACCGAAAGAGAGAGAGATAGAGAGAGAGAGATGAGATTTACCGTTATCTTGGCAAACAGCTTTGATTCTCATCTTTTAAAGTCTTGAGCATCTTCAACAGATGGTAAACTACTACTACTGTGTCCTATTCAAATTTGGATATATATCGAGACTGTGTATATGTGTTATCGGGGAATCTGTTGTCCTAAAGTTTAAAGTCCATTAAAGACGCTCCATTTTCCTTTTTCTTTACCAAATCAGCCATCTTTTGCCATTATATTTGATCCAATCCTCAAGCCAAGCCGAGTGTGTTGGGGTAACCAAGCGAACCTCCTGGATGGTCGCTTTCTGGCTTCTTTTTCATCATCAATTCGATCTTGAACTTGAAATTGTTCATGTATGCAAAACTTTTAAGGTTCACAAACATTCACAGCTAATGACAAGTAGATTAGATCTTATTTTAGTTCTCCTCGTCAATCTCTCAGCAATCACGATAACCAGTGTTGGGTATAATTTTTTTTCTCTCCTTCTCAATATAGCTACACACATTTTCTTATAAGCGTAAGACAACAATAAATATTATCTCAGATAATTTGAACTGTATCAATGATAGGGATCTAAATGATTTTAATTATCAATTGTTTCAACTTCCGTTCATCTATATCGATCACCAATATGAGAATATGAAAATATTATTATGTATTTAGAATACAGATGATCCATTCATTATTTCAAGATATGGTGATATGAAAAATTGAAAATCTTATTTGTCCATCATTGAAGGAAAAGATGAGAGTAATTACCTTAGGCTTTATCTCAACTGATCAGAGATTAGATGCAAGATTATTTGAGTTTTCTGATGATTATTACCAACTAGTTTTACCACCTCATAACCAAAATGTTTGTTGAATTTATCGCACCTCGGAATATGAACCTTATAATTTGTGTGTAACGATTGAAAAAAGTAGCAAATTCAACAACATCACAACACAACATTCCATGGAATTGATCACTCTTTTTCTTACTTCAAAAGTTGGTCATATTTTCCAGATGATCTGAGATGAATTTCGGTTATTCAACCACCAATCGACTAAGTTTCAACAGCTTATGCTGTCTTAATCAATTTTTCATAGCTGTTATATTTTCCAATGTGTTTGGAATCAAGACAGGAGAAACTTTTTGTACAATTACGATAGAATTTTTGGTATAGAGAAACAATATCCTGAAAAATTGACTATTCAAGGTCTTTGATATCGAATCAATTGGCAATTAATCATTATAGATGGATTGAAATTATTCATGACTCCTTCAATATCTCGGATAGAAGAGATGATCAATTATTGATCTGATTCATAGCCAAGCTCCAAAGTTATCAATAAATGAAATGAAATCTGAAGCACAGTAAGTGCAGAAAATACAGTAAACCACGTAACTCTTATCTCATTTTAACTTCATTGAATTCTCGTGTGATTGGAAAACTTCAGATCTATTTATACTTATCTCACACATTCATGTCGTAAAAGTGTTAATTTTCTCGAATTTTAAGCTTCATCATAACTGAAGAAGGCCATGAAAGTTTATACTTAGGAACTTTAATGCTGGAAATAAAATCCATCACATTTACTCTGTCTGAATGCTTTCCCCATGAAAATTCCTAGTTTCAATTTCTCAAGACTACATTCCATGAAATCACTAAAGTCATGTTTTGGAACAATATTCTAAATGTATATCTTTTTCACAACCTTCTATGCATAACACAAATTTTGTGCCAACATTCCGGTGAGTTGTTGTAACATATATGCTTTCCAACTTTTCAATAACCTTCTGATAAAATTTTGGATGATCAATTGGTCAGTTACGAAGCATCATTTATCTCCAAGTAATTCTCATCATCAAGAGGAATCATCATCAGAATGTAGCCCCTGTTTAAATCAGCACAAATATACACCACATTATAGAGCCAGAGGATGTAATGAGATTCACGATGAGAAATGCCCAAAATGTGCCAAATTTTTCGAATGCCCTGAACATTCAGCACTATCACCAATTCGTAAGTATTTCTTGTCTCTGCAGTTATCATCATGGGATATTGATTGATAAAAATCTTAGAATGTTTCTATGGTGGAAAAATCTATGAAATTGGTAAACAGATCGAAAATGCTGGACCTTGTTCAATGTGCTCGTGCCTAAAACAACCAGGCCTTTCCAAAGCAAAAATTTCATGTACTGAAATCGATTGTCCAGAGATGATGTACACTGGCCGACAAAATGGTCACACATCAGTAAATAGTCAGGGAAATGATTCTCGAAAGTGTTACATTTCATACAAGCCATCTGAATGCTGTGGAACCAATACATGTCTTGTGAAGCAATCGATAAAACAACCTTTCACTTGTTCATATGGCGGTAAAACGTATCGAGAAGGTGAAAGAATGAATATCGACTGTTTTTCATGCGTTTGTGGACCTGATTTTGATCCAAATTCAATTGAAACCAGTCCAGCGTGTAATAAGGGATCATGTTATTTTCAAATCGATCTACTTCTCAAAGACTGTGCTCCAGTATACGTTCCAGACGGCTGCTGTGCTATTGAATATCATTGTCGTGAGTGTGTTTTCATGTATATCTTATTTTTCAATTGATTATGGAATATCTGAGCAGCAGAATTCATATTTACCCCTCTCTCAAGCACCCTGATAGATTTATCGGAAGCCAGAATATCTTCACTTTGTTCTAGAAAAAAATTTTCTTCTAATTAATCATTTAAGTGTAATTACTTAACTTTCCCCTTTACTAGCTCTACCACCTTTGAAGGAACGAAAAACTAATTGTCGTCTACAACCAAACGAAGGAGATTGTCCAAGTAATATTTCCAGTTATCATTATGATTCGGCTAGTAATGAGTGTAAGCCATTCAATTTCACCGGATGTGCGGAGGAAATTGGTGTGTTTAGTGATGAAAAATCTTGCCTCAAGTATTGTACCGAAAATTCACCATCACCTCAGCCTCCACAAGAAGGCAAATGCCATTTTGATGGAGAAAATTATGAAATAGGAGCTTCTCTTGAGACTGACAAAGCTATCTACACATGTACATGCAAATTGCCACCTGATTTCACTTGTATAACAACAATATGAGGGTTAATCAAAATTTTTCTATCAACTTTTTCATCCTCTACTAGCATAAATTGGACTATAGCCACTTCCGTTGGGCTATCTAATCAGGCTCCAGAATCATGAGAACATATTCTATTCTGCAGCTTAATTAGTTTGTTCGTCATAATTCCCATCATATGCACAGAAAAATCTTTTTTAAAAGAGAATTCTATCGTTCGAGCTCTTTGTGATCTTTTACATCTACTGTTCAATCGAGATCATTATGGTAGCAATAATTTAACTCTACTCAGAACTGCACAATAAACTCAAAAATCTCATCTGATTTAATCTACCTGTTTACAAATTTTCTGACCGTAATATTTCTCTATTCATCAATATTTGAATATTTCATCATTAAAATTCGATTTTTTCACCAATCCTAGGGAATATTCAACATTTTTTACTCTGTTTTTTCTCAAGATTTCAAAACACGTCGTCTATAAAATTTCTGTCCATCTACATTTTGTCAGTGTACAAGCTATGGAAAAAGATAATCTCGAAAAAACCTAAATGATCAAGATATCATTCATTATGATGGAGCAATGTCTCACCGACAATGCTCCTTCATTATCATTATTAGTGATTACATCTAGTTTACACATTCGATAACTCGTCAGATTCGATAATGCTGGCAGATCATCTGCATGAGTTATTTTTCATCAAGCAATCATTTGTGTGAAATCAGCTGGAATAGCATCCAAAATAAACCCAATTAAACGTTTAAATCGAGAAAGTTTTGTTTTTTTTAAATTCATCCACCCAAGAAAATGGACACCTCAAGCACTTTTATTCCGAGAGACAAGTGAGTCCAATTAATATTCATTATTTGGGATTATCTCGAATATTTTTGTAATTTTTTCCACTCTTTAAATCAAGATTTGGTATTGTTTTCATAATTTTCCTGATACAAGGAGTAGGAACACTTTTACCATGGAATATGTTTATCACAGCCAACGATGTGAGTGTTGAATAATAATTGACCTACTCTACTAAGCCATCAAATTGTGTATTGATACACTTTTATATTATTTTTCTCTCTCAATCAAGTACTATGTTGATTACAAGTTTAATCCTCCCAATGCAACGAAAGCTTCGGAAAGCTATAGAAACAATTATTTGGCTTACGTTGGAATTGCCAGCAAATTTCCAAACTTAGCCTTACAAGCTACTAACTTTGTCATCAAAGGAGGGTAAATCATCATTATAATCTTTTAAAATTCTTATCTGATTCATTATCTGTGATGGGGGAGTCAACTTCCGGTTTCATGAATCATGATCGGATCTGTAGTAAAGTTGAGATGATTATTTGAAACTGAAGAATATATTGATATCCATTCTCATAGGTCAGATTCTATTGGACAGAGAATTTTCATCAGCTTGGCTATACAAATTGTTGTGTTCATCTTCACAATGGTCATGGCATTCCTCAACACATTTGGCTGGATAACATTATTTTTCATATTAACAATAGTATCATTGATCCTGATCAACATGGCTAACGGTATATATCAGAGCTGTCTGTTTGCATGTGCAGCCAATCTTCCACGATCGTACACCAATGCCATAGTCACTGGAATGAATATCAGTGGAACTTTTGCGGCTATCGTACTTATACTTTCCTTGGTAATTTCACCTGACCAGAGGATGGCAGCCATATGCTACTTTGCAATGGCAGTTCTCTTTCTGATCGTTTGTTTTCTATGCCAATTTGCATTGGTACAAAATGTAAGTCCCTACAATTTTGCTGCACGCAATCATTTCACTGATTATCAAAGCAGACGGATGAATGATACAATTAATTGGGCGTACATGGAGATCTGATCTGATAATTCCTCTGATTATCTTGATCAACCCCCTACCATGCATTGATAATATGATCAGAACGGTGTATCTATCTCGGGAGAAAGAGAAAGAGTAGATCCGATTGATAATGGATAAATTGCTACGATTTTTTCCAGGCACCAATCATGATATTGGACATGATCTACAGGTATCATACATGTAGACGATATTGACTTGAATCAGAAAATTATTGAGCAATCAGGATCGTATCTTCCTTATTTCCAGAGACAAGAAATCTATCCATCTGATTAAGAAAATATCTAAATGAGACTTGAGAGACCTGTAATTAACAAACAGCCCAAGATATCAGAGAGAAAGAGAAGAGTAGATTACCCCGGGAAAGGTTATTGAACTTTAACAGACTCAACACATGAAGCTGAACATGAACATGAGCATAAGCATATGGTCTTGAGAAACTTTTAATTCTCAGAAATCGTTTTTTAATCTTTGTCCAGAAATATTTCCAATACTTTCAAGATACAACTCATGCTGATCGGAGAAGATTCCTCAAAGATGGAGAGAAAGGTGATGAATCGGAAGAGGAAAGAGTAGAAGAAGGAAACGCAAAAGCTTTTGTACGAGTTTTTCCTCGCATTTGGTTAGCAGCTTTCAACAATTTTTTGGTCATGTTTGTATCACTCAGTGTGTTTCCATCAGTGATTGCGAACACTAAATCTCTGGATCATTATGTACCTGACAAATTTTTCAGTCCAATTTTTTGTTTCCTATCATTCAATTTGTTTGCTGTGATAGGTAATCTACTGCCTAATCATCTACCAATGACAAATAAGCAGGGAAAATTATTCATACTGATACTTTCTAGAATACTTTTTATACCTTTCTTTCTACTTTGTAATTACAATCCGATGAACAGGAAATGGCCTGTGTTATTTAGTAACGACATATATCCTGTGGTTGGATGCATATTCTTGGCAATCACATCAGGATATTTTTCATCATCTGTTCAAATGAATATGCCTAAATTGGTTGATCTTAAAGATGCACCAATTGCTGGTATGATGGCATCTTTTAGCTGTATGCTAGGAATTTTAGCAGGTGTGAGTGTGGCACCAATCTTATCTCACATAGTAAATCTGTGATTTTTTTCGATCCTGTCACACAGAAGACAAATACACATTGTTGCAGATCCCAAAATTAACAATCGACCATCTTTAATTGTCAATGCATTTTCATTTTATTATAAACGACCAAATTGTAATAAAATCACAAATCATTAGCTGAAATTTTCTGTCATTCACTTGAAATGAAAATGAAGAATTGAAATATATCCATTCGTTTTTAAGTCTCGATTTTCAACATTCTTTCGAGACTGTTGAATTAAATTTTGTCCATCGGAGAGTGACTAATGGTAATCTTGTTTGAAATTATGAAATTATCAAAGACAATTTGAAACATATGTTTCATTCATATTCATTTATTGATGTAAAACCTTGCGTTTGGCAAAAATAGCTCTCAGAATTGTGAAAATTATTGCTATTAAATTAGTAAATAACTTTATCTTCCTCTGAGTGAGTGTAGAAGCGGTCACTCTTGGTGTGGACAGTTGCTTTTGGGGTTGGTTCAAAATTTGCTTGATTATCATAATCTGAATACATTTGACTTTGATCTTTGGGACTGAGAACAAATTCAACTTCCAAAGGCGAATCTTCGGTCTCTGTATCAGGATAGTATTGATATTCTTCCTCCTGCTGAGGTGGCATCACCTCAACTGGCTCAGCTTGGCCATCTTGTATACCGGATAGAACTTTGGCAGCGATAAAACGAGATACAGCATCAGCATTTTCGAGGCCAGGATTTGCTGGGACAAGAACCGATTTGATTCCTTCACTCAAACCTTCCATGACAGCATGTGGATCTGAACCATCGACAACAATCGCTTGGCCATCATCGACTGGGACAAATTCTGATAAATCGATAGATAACATTGTTTGCGTTATATGATTATTTAGGTGATTCTCAAATACACTTTTCTTCAATTTATTTCACATCATGATCAATCTTACCTGCTACTGGGACACAATTGACTGTAACAAGACAGAGAAGAAGTACGATAAACTGCATCTTGAATGGGAATTGTTTGATTTTAAACTGATCAAGCTCGACGTGGGACTAGTTGTATGTTTCATTTATACCGTTTAACAATCGCTTTTAACTCAAAATCAGATGTTTCTGAAGCCATATTTGAAAAGAACAACTGTTTTGATACTTTGTTTTTCACTTCTATGCAACGAGGACGTCAAACATGTGTCATTTGGATAATTCAATGAACCACTGCTGAAACATCCCCTTTTTGGATATTTTTTTCGAATCAGAGTGTGTTTTAAATATAATTTCCAGGACAATATGCATGATAATTAATCATAATCTGAAAGTTTTGCGATAGTGATATTGTGACAGTTCTTCTCTTTGACTCTTCAGATTTCTCGATAAAACTCTGGAAGATCAATCAGAGCTAGGAAGTATCATGCTGATTAGAAGATTGATTGGAATCATCCTTTTCGATCGCACATATCTACTCAAGAACGTGATCTATTACATGATATTTAACTTTATGGCGCCAAAATTTTGAATGAATGAGAATGAGGATGAGGATGACTGAGTATCATTGAATCACATCATAGAATGGAATTGAGTGGGAATCGATGAATCTCTAACAAGTCTAATTAGCTTCTGGAGCACCCTTATTTATAGATATCAATTAACCAGAGGATTTTGGCTGATCAAGATTCATGTTGTCTTGATTAAGAGATCAATTTTCTTGAAGGAATTTTTTCTCACATCTATTGTTCATCTACAATTTATTGTTCATCATCCGCTTCTCAACAATCGAAGTCATCATCAGCACTAAATGGTGGGAGAAGAGAAAAACGATTAATCAAGCTATTAACCGATTAAGAGATCTTGAAACAATCATCGAAAAGCGAGAGAAAGGAAGGAAGCAGCCAAGAAAGATTTATCATGAAATGAGAGAGAGAGAGAGAAATCAGATTTTCGATCCCATCTCTTTTAAATCTGGCTCATATAGAGTTCCATAGAACACTTAAGTAAGAGATTTATTTTTTCTAATTTTTTTCCTCTCTTCACTAGCTACGGAACTTCCATGGTGAGAGAAGAGAGAAAAAGAGAGAGGGAGAAATAATCTAACGGTAATTGAAATGATGCTGTTTTCATAATAATAGCTCAAGAGCTCTCTCTCTCTCTCCTGTTTCGAATATCTCCATCTCACATGCAGAGTCTGACTAAAAATATCGACCTTCACTTCTGGAGGAAGCCTACAGAATATTTTCTCTGAAATGTGGGAATCTGATTCACGGAAATGGTTCAATTCATCACAAATCAATCCTCTTCAGTTATGAAATGAATGACCATCATCGTGGGTGATTAGTATTAGTTTTTAGTATTACTCATAATTTTCTGCCAAAATAGTAAATTCCCTTTTTTCAGTTTATGATTCAAGTACGCAGTAAAATTTCGATCTTTTCTCTCAAGTAATCAGTGATGATAAGCAATTGCAATGGTTTATTTTCCATTGGTATACCTAGTATTATTTATCCGAGTAGATTAGCAGTTCGAAGACTATCCTCCACTTCGAAGTGTCGATTATGCTCCGATATTATTGCTCACAATGAATCAAGACACAATTTAAGAAACCATGTGCAACACAGCAACCAACACAGCCTTCTCCACTATGGATTTAATTATGCTCAACATTTATCATTTCGACGATCATTATGTTCACCCACCGAGAAAGTATTTATGCCTCCAGAAGAATTTGTGATCGGAAAGCAAGCTAATCGATCAAATACAGTTGGAACTGATCGCAGGTTAGTTTCATAATAATCCTCAATTTTTTCCCTTCAGTATGAATATATTCTCATTCATCAATAAATTTGAATCATTTCAACATCCTCCATTCGAAATACATGTGATACTCATGTGGATGGGAGGAAAAAATTGATAGACACATCAGTGGATGTTTGATAGTATTTTATCATTTATATTGAATATTAATTATCAATTTTGATAAAATTTTCTGAGACTGATTACTTGAATTCCTCTTTTAACTGAAAAAATTTTCTCTATTTCTCCATGATGGCAACAAATGCAATCAAGCTAACACCAATGAAATTCAAATCTAATTTTGGAATTATGATCTTTCCAGTGAAACCAAGACAACCGAAGATGTGCTCTTCGAAATGTTTGAAGATACATATGGCCAAGTGAGTGTAAATAAATTTTTCTCAGCTCTTGCTGCAACTGGTCTCCAAAAAACTGATCCACGATTAAAGGAAATTGTAAACAAATTGAATGTCATATGGAAAGCTAAACAAGATTCTGGATCATTTGAAGCCCTCTCACTTGATCGACAAACATTTCGATCGGTTATTCGGGAAAATATTGTCCTCATCAGTCGTGCCCTGCGACATCACTTTGTGATTCCAGAATTTCAAGATTTTTGTAAACATTTGGAAGATTTTTACTGGCGATGTAAAGTACTCGATGGTGGTAAGGTTGCCAGTTACATTCCACAATTAGCCAAATACAATCCCGATTATTGGGGAGTCTCGTGTTGCACAATCGATGGACAACGCTATTCAATCGGAGATACTGACATATCATTCACGATACAATCATGTGGAAAGCCAATCAATTATGCCATCGCACTATCTGAACTTGGTGCCGATATAGTTCACAAATATGTAGGCCAAGAGCCGTCCGGTCGAATGTTCAATGAATTAGTTTTAGATCATAACAATAAGCCACACAATCCGATGGTAAATGCTGGAGCGATTGTTGTTTGTTCTCTTCTTCTTTACATGGTTGAGGTAAGCTAATCACTTAATATCAATATTTTCAAATATTTTGAAAAAATATGTTCCCATCCTTAAAAAAGCTCTATTGTATCCATTTTCTGTACTTCATGTTGAATTTTATCAGCAAATTTCATCTTTTCCTACCTCTCTTCTATTCCTTATAGCCTGAGATGAGAGTATCTGAAAAGTTTGATTGGGTTTGTAATTATTTCAAAAAAATGGCTGGTGAAGAGTTCCTTGGATTTAGTAATGCAACTTTTCTATCTGAAAGAGAAGCTGCAGATCGAAATTATGCGATAGGCTATTATATGAAAGAAAATAAGTGTTTCCCAGATAAATCGAATCTCAAAGAAGTCATGGACTTTTACTTTCAGGTAGGAATATTGAATAATTAATTTGATTATCACATACATTAACACTTTTCGGAATTTTTCCAATTAGATGTGTTCACTTGAAGTCAATTGTCTAACTGTATCTGTGATCGCCGCTACTCTGGCCAATGGAGGCATTTGCCCGATAACTGGACAATCAGTAATCTCTAGTCAAGCTGTTCGCGATGTACTATCTTTAATGCATTCATGTGGCATGTATGATTATTCAGGACAATTTGCATTCGGTGTTGGATTGCCCGCCAAATCAGGTATAATTGACAGCAGTTTATGAGTGTCTAGTCAATCAATCAATAATATACTCTATACTTCTTGTAGGAGTTTCGGGATGTACAATGGTAGTGGTTCCAAATGTTCTTGGACTCTGTTTGTGGTCACCACCACTAGATAAATATGGAAATTCTGTTCGAGGCCTTCAGTTTTGTGAAAATTTAGTGTCACTTTTCAATTTTCACCATTTTGATAATCTTCGTCACGTTCCCCACAAGAAGGATCCTCGAAGACAGCGTTTTGAGACCAAAGGACTACGAATAGTTAGCCTACTATTTTCTGCTGGTAGTGGTGATGTATCTGCCATGCGAAGGTATATCTAAATTGATGAAAAGAATTCATTAGTATATTAGAATTGTTCTAATAGTTGATCATTCGAACCAGGTATTATCTATCTGGAATGGATATGGGACTTCCTGATTACGATGGTCGAACTGCACTCCACTTGGCAGCGGCAGAGGGTCATTTACCTTGCATTGAATTTCTACTTAAAGTGGCCAAAGTTGATCCTAATCCAATTGACCGGTGAGGATTTATTTTTGCTTGGGAAATGATTATCTCAACCATTTTGCTTAACCATGATTTTTCTTTACTACTTTCTAGATGGGGTCATACTCCGATTGATGAGGCAAAATTCGCAAATCACACGGAAGTTGTTGAGTTTTTGGAGAAGTGGCAAAATTTTAAGCCCAATAAAGAATAGACTGTTCAATACGGATGTTGATGTTTTTTCAGTGTTTCCCTCCTGTTAATCGAATTTAATTGATCGAGTGAATAAAAAATTTATCTACTCAAGAGAACGAAGAAAATAAGAATGAAGAGTTGGTGATATGCTGTAGGTAAATGCAAATTAACGATTTGTCACAGTTGATTCTTCCAGTTAGAATTCTGAGGAAACATATTTCACCCACTCTTTCTCACATCACCTGGAACAGATTTACAACAATTACTCATCGGTGATAGCTCAATTCTATTGTTCATATGCTATTGTCAGGGGAAGGTCACAGTATTTGGGTTCCTCGAAGCTGTCTCGTGTGATATTTTTTTGCCTCAGTGTATTGATAATTGATATGTATAGAGAATAAATGTGTTAAAAATGGTGAATCTCATTTTATTACTTCTCGGATTGCTGGTAATTTGTAGCGTTATGACCACAATTTGGTATATTCCACATCGGACTGATGGCGCTTCGTTTGGAAGTTCTCCAGCATCAACTGCTGCACCATCAACATCATCTACATCTACATCACCACCAAGTCCACCACCACAATCATCTACTCGACTTGATGAACCGATCGATCCATTGAGACAGGCTGCGGCACAGGATGAAGCTGCGGCTGCCAATCCAGAGCTGCTAGCAGAGAGAAGATTTCAAGCTTCCAAAACACCACCCAAACAATTATCCACACAAAATCCTGGTGCAGATTAAAATCTATATATATACATCATGAAACCGATTAGAACATTATTTCGTTATCGAATTTGAACATGGCAAAAAGTTCTAATATGAATCGAACAAACATTACACACACTAGATGGCTCTATTCGTAGTGCGCAGAATCTTGAGGATAAAAAAATGAAATGTTTTGAGTTTCAATTTTTTTTTCTCTGCATTTAATTTTGTGTATATTTTCTCTCTCTTTTCATGAGAAAATTTGTGTCCCCTGTCATTTTATTTATATATTTATTTTAATTGATCACCTCCAGTGTTCTAAATAGTTCTAATGTTCTAATCTCCTGTTTAATATAGTTGATGTCAACTGATTACCTCAACATCACTTTTTGAGTGTCTCTCTCTCTCCCTTTCTGTGAAGACAATATTTTTTTTGCTTCTCTTTTGCTCTCTCTCTCTCTCTCTCTTTCTGTTTCTCTCTCTTTCCGATTGTCATCTACATTGTAATTATTATTATTTATCAATAATATACATATATTTTTATTATAAACATCTTTAACTGGTAATGCCACTGAAGATGGTTGGAAGTGACAGCGAATCGGATAGTGAGCTTCAAATCAAGGTTAATGATAGCCATAGTCCGGCAGCGATTGTATCCAATACCAATGGACGATCACCACCGAGTACACCTAAATCACCGTTAAGTTCAGTTGTACGAGCCTACTTACCGAATCATGAGAAGACAACTGTTAAAGTGAAAGCAGGACAAACAGTGCGAGATGCTCTTAAGAAAGCAATGGCCATAAGGAAGTTGACACCTGAAATTTGTGATGTTTTTCTACTCAAAACTCACGCTCGAATCGATTGGGAACAAGATATTAGACATCTTGATGGCTATGAGATCATTGTTGAAGCACGAGCTTCTCCCATTAGAACCTCAATTTCTCATAATTTTGTAAGTTCTTCTCTTTTTTCTTCTGGTTACATCCGCTATGCGTATGTTTACTCAATTCTAATGATTTCTGATGATTTGAATGGTTTCGATCAATCTTTACAGGTGCGAAAGACCTTTTTCTCTCTAGCTTTCTGTGAGTGTTGCCATCGCTTCTTATGGCATGGATTCCGTTGTCAAACATGCAACTTTCGTTTCCATCAAAGATGTGCTAGTCTTGTGCCCAGTTTATGTCAACCATTGAGTGTAGAATCTTCCAATTACTATGGACACTTGTTAGCTCTCAATCCTCATGGTTATTTGAAACCAAATTCCATAAGTACGCCTTACTTTCAATCACCATCACAGTCTCAACGAGCTTCATCATCTTCATCAGATCCCGAATATCATCATACTTTCCATCAATTAAGAGGACCTTATGGTGGCCAAGATAGTAGAAAAGTGACTTCACCCAATTTTTCCCAAAGAGAGCGGTCCACATCTGCACCAAATGTTTATTTAGTGAATCAGAATAATCAAAGTTTGGAAGATTTTGCTGGCAAGTATCCTACGCACTCTTCTTCAGGTAATACTTCCTTGAATCAATCAATTTTGAAGGTTTGTTTACATTCAATCTCTTCCTGTTTCTGTAGGTTATGGTAGTCTTTTCACTGCAAATAATGAGGTTGTTCTCTCGCATAATGTCACCAGTCCAACTCGTACACAAAGCGCAGGAGGCTCTCCAACAAATAATCGAACAGGTATCGGTGGACAATGGCGTCCTCGTGCCAGATCAGCTGATGAAAGTTCGGCTAAAAAAATGATCAACACCAGTAAGACGGCAGCTGTTAGTGGTCGTGAGCCAATCGAAGATTGGGAAATTCCAGCTGAAGAAATTTTGACAGGACCCAGAATTGGCAGTGGATCCTTTGGAACTGTTTATCGTGGCCATTGGCATGGTCCAGTTGCTCTTAAAAAATTAAATGTTACAAATCCTACTCCAGCTCAACTGCAAGCTTTTAAAAATGAAGTTGCTGTGCTCAGAAAGACGCGGCATGTCAACATTCTTCTTTTCATGGGCTGTGTTTCCAAGCCTCATCTTACCATCGTGACACAGTGGTGTGAAGGATCTTCTCTGTACAAACACTTACATGTACTGGAAACCAAATTTGACCTTTTCCAATTGATAGACATCTGTAGGCAAACAGCGCAAGGGATGGATTATCTTCACGCCAAGAATATAATTCATCGTGATCTCAAAACTAACAGTAAATATTTAATTTCATCTCATCTTAAAATTCCCTCTTTCTCACGGCCTTCCCTAATTGATATCTTTTTTCTCTCTCTCTCTACAGACATATTTTTACACGAAGACCTCACAGTCAAAATTGGTGACTTTGGTCTAGCCACTGTAAAGACCAAATGGAACGGAAATCAGCAGTTCAATCAACCCACTGGCTCTATATTATGGATGGCTCCTGAAGTGATTCGTATGAAAGATTCCAACCCATTCTCTTTCCAGTCCGATGTTTATGCTTTTGGAATTGTGATGTTCGAACTCTTCGCCCAACAACTACCTTATAGCAACATAAATAACAAAGATCAAATACTTTTTATGGTCGGCAGAGGTGTTCTTAGGCCTGATCTCACCAAGTGTCGCAAAGATACTCCGAAGGCTATGATCCGCTTAATAGAGGACTGTATACTTTTTGCTAAAGATGATAGACCCCTGTTTCGACAAATTTTAGCCTCTCTTGAATCTTTATCGCGTTCTCTTCCAAAGATTCACAAATCAACCTCTGAACCAACTCTAAATAGGACACATTTGCACTCAGAAGAGATTTGGGGTACTGTTTGCGCTTCCCCAAAAACTCCCATAAACTCTCACATCACTGCTTTCCCTTTTCTTTAACTAATTTCATCAAAAATCTCGCTATTCTTTGAATAAACAAATTCTTGTCCACGATAAAGTTCATCTATGATGTGAAATTCCTTCTCCTCTTTCGCTTCCTTCTTCCTTGACTAACATAGCAGGCAATTCATCTTCCATATTTTCCTCTCAAGGCTCGAGCTTGCATAATTTTCGTATTTTTCTAGTCATTAATGTATTTGCCTCACTTTACAGACTAGATACTCAACAAGCGCGTCTCTTTACTCTACCTGATGGGCAACTTTCTATGATGAGAATGCCATTGCATGAGAAATTAGTTTACATGTGGATTGCCTTCAAAGAACAAAGAAATAGTAGCTAAATTAAGCATCCTCCTCATACTTGGTATCTTGTAATGAGACACAACAGTTAGTCAGCGATTATGTAATCCGACACTTGAGTGGGAGAATCGGAACACATTAGATTCGAAGGTGAAATCAGCCTGTATTTTCTAGCTTTTTAATTGCCAGAACAATGTATTACCAGTTCATTACAGGCACACGACTTTTGCATGAATTATAATGAATAACTTCATTTCCATCCAGAAGTATAGTCCAGTGATGGAAAGTGGATGAGTCGAATTGTCAAGAGCAATGTGAGCGTAATTCTTTTGTCAGAGAAAAAAAGAAGCCCAGCCGTTTACTCTGTAAGATTGAGAAGATGAGCAAGAACACTGAATATCCGACGAGCAAAGCTATATGGTCAAAGATTAATAAAACAGTTTAACGTCAGAAAATCAGAAAATTCAAATGTATCAACATTGGTGTATGGACGAATCTACTGGTACAGAATAAAACCATTTTTTGTGAGGCTTTACTACACATTCAAGACCTTTAATTTCGAAAACATTATGAAGTTGGAAAATTTTAATGATTCGTTTCGAAACTTTTTCACTTCCTACAGATGTTGGCCGGATAGGTACAGTAGTCTATGGAGAAAAGAGACAGAGAAAAGAACAGTCAGTCAGAGATCAAATTATCTCAATTCTAAATCGAAATTCTTCAAGTTTCAATCCGACTCCAAAAAACGATCTGAGAGGATCTAGGATCACGCAAGGAATATCATATCACCAGAGATCTTTCATCCATGAGATTTCTTTCCCTGGCAAGAGTTTATCTGATGAGAGGTCCCATGTGAATTGATGATCATTACGGATCGTGATCGGAGTCAGAATTGAAGGTATGGGAATAATGGTGGGTGAAAATCAGTTATTACCGTTTCCTGAGAGACAAGGACAAGCATCGACATAGAGATCGCCTTTAATCTGAGCCAAGGTACACTTATCTCCTCTAAGAGCTCGAGGCTGGCAGCTTCTTATGCTTGTTGCACGATTGAGGAGGCAGCATCCAGAATCACAATCAGTACTGTATGAGCAAACTTCTCCGAGGCCACGATTGGTCTGTAAAATGAAACGTGATCAAATTAGTTGTGGACTTTACGGCAGCCATCTTAGAAAAAAGATGGATAGATAGATCGAGAGTGAGAGAGAGAGAGAAGATGAGTGAATAGAATGACCGGTAGAAAGTTAGTAGGCCAAGTTGGTAGCTTGGGAGAGGTGAGCGGTCGTTGGAGTGTGAAGATCGACAAACTTAAAGAAGAAGAGAGAAGAGAGAAGAAGAAGAACTGTCCTGGAAATCGAGAAACGATGAAGAAGTGAGAAGGAGAATAAGATGAGAGAAAAAAAAATTCATCATATCAAGAATAAGTTTCATTATTGAGTGATAATAAAGAATTGTGGGAGGAAGATTATCATTATGATAATTGGGAAAGTTTTATCGTATTTATATCTCACTCTTTCACTCTTGTATGTCAACTTACTCTTCTGGGTATATCGTCAATTGGCTTTTGCATCATGTCGGGGTCACTCCAGTCGATTGCTTGTTGAGGTGGAATCTGTTGCTTCTTCCAGATACTTCTCAATGGCTTTTTATACAAAATCTTGGGTTCCGTGTGTTGAGCTCGATGGACATTCCAATATGAATATATGAGGGGCATGAAAACAGCTAGTAGAAAAACTTGTAAAAGTATGGAAGAATTCATGATGTTTTTGGAGCGATTCTTTGTATCCGCTTGCTGAAGAAGGAACACAAATTATCTCTCTCGAGTTTAAAAAGAAATTGAACAAACTTTCGCTTGACGTTACTTTCGATTGACGATACTCTTTTTCTCACTAGTCCAATGGAACGAGAAAAATATATCTTTCTATCTAAGAAACACACTCACACTTACACACACACAGAGAGAGAATAAAAAATCAGTACTGAAAGGTGTAAAATTAACCAAAGAAGGAATCTGATAGAAAGAGAAAGTTGATTTTCTTTTCGATGATAAGATTATGGTTTGTTTCTTCTTCTGCTTCTTCTTCAATCCCACTCGATCCTCCCAAACTCTCCAGTCTTTTTCTCTCTCTCTTTCTCTCTCTATTGAAAACTTGAAGCTGGTTTTACCTGTTTTGTATTATATATCTTTCCTTGAAGAGCAGCATATATACATGATAATAATAAGCAAGCGATTCTCTCTCTTCTCTCTCTTTCTCTTTCTCAATTTTTTCTCAAACCATTCCCTTCACTCAGTATAATATATATTATTCATCACGATGAAGACATCCAAGGATGATGAACTCACCAAACTCTGGTCAAATCAACAACCTTTGCTCACTCTCTAGGAATAACCTATGTTGGAATTTTGGTTGTTGTTTTTGTAAAATGATGATGGAAAAACATAGGTGAAAAATCTCTGGGAACTTTCAAGAATCGTCCGGACGAACCTGTTTCGTTACTCCCAAACTCTGGTCAAACTACATAACATATACACACACACACACATACATACTCACATACTCACATGCCTACCATCAGATGATACTCAATAGACAATTGAACTTTCATTTTCAGGTTAGTAAATATTTTCAACTGATGGGATGAGGGGGAATGAAATATCATGAAAATGAGTTCACCATCCAGAGGTGAATATATCAGAGAGAAAAAGAAAGAGAGAGAGAGAGAGAGAGAGAGAAAGAGCAAGATCGATAGGTTCTTATGAAATGCTAGGGCAATGTTAACGTTGAGAAGCGTAGCGATGTTATTGAGCCTGACAAGATGTACAAGAATGATAGGTTCTCAAAGTGGACGTGATGAGAAAAATTTTTTGACGTCTACATACCTGAAACTCTGCTCTCAACTCTAGAACTATGGAACTTTTTTGACGATTTCCTCCAACTGCAACTCTGATAGCATGGGAGCTAAAAACAAAAAAGATGGAACGTCAAAGACACCACTTTTCCTTCTTTTCCTCCAACATTTCTGATGTTAAAAATTATCTCTCTTGAAATTCTGCTCTCTAATGAACGTTATCTAGGATTGACCTTTATGGGAATCCAAGTATCTGATTTCATTCTGTCTGGAAGCTTTATGATTGAGAGATGTAGATAAAAAAAATTGAGCAAAAAATTTTTTGACCTAATATTCGAATTCATATCCTCGATCACTCTCTCTCTCTCTCTCTCTCTCTCTCTCTCTCTCTCTCTCTCTCTCTCTCTCTCTCTCTCTCTCTCTCTCTCTCTTCCACTATCGATTATGAATGTCAGAACAAGTATTGTGTTATACGGATTCTTCACCTCAATTCCACTTATGTTCCAGAACGATAGGGTTGTGTGTGTGTGAAGATCTGAAAAACTGCAAACACTTTTATTGCCACAACCTGGATGATGAAACAAGTAGAGTAACATTTTTCGGTGTACTCAATTTTTGTTATTGGAATCTTTCCGTAGTAATTTCATGTTTAATTCGCTCTCTTCCAGCGACACTCACTTTTATTTTTCGCTTTTGTGAGTAAAGTTCAGATTCTGAGTTCATAAATCAAAATGAAAAAGAGAAGAACAAGAAAGAGAGAAAGAGCAAAGTCTGCGGTCCAATCATCCGATTTACACGAAAACATGATTATCTATTCACGAGTTGGAATCATTCTTGATCCTGAGAAAAGATAATCGATCTGATTCGTAGCTTTTCACATGGTACATGGTGTATATGTACCTTTCTCAGTGAACAATATGATCAAATGCTTTTTTAAAGAAAACCTTGTTAACCAATCCGTTCAAAATCGTCATCACTATCAAGAAAGTGGAGAAAATCGAAGGTATCGATCTTCTCGATTACTACTTTGAACTTTTCCCACCATTCTTGCTTCAAATTGACCCTGATTGATCATTTTGAACACTTTCTATTCTCGGAAATATCACACCTTCGATGTTCCGTGATAGATTTCTTCAGCTCCAAGAACCCTGAAATCAACCTCATTTAAACGGCTTTCAATTGAGCCGAGTTACCAAGAGTCCGAATGAAAAAGAAGGATTAAAAGCACGTCAAGTGTGAGGAATGCTGATCAAAGAGACTTGAAGTGATCAAGCAAGCAAGCTTCCATTAGTCTGTGACTGATCGGGAATAAAGTCCAGTGAGATCAGGAAATGGCTAGATGATAACATTTCGATAAGATTACTCAATCTGACAGAGCTCTTCTGGTCGTGATATGAAATTATTAATCTATCAGAGGGACTTAAATGTTTAATACTCTTTGCTTGATTCAATTCTCGATATATCTGCCTCCATCAAATTCCATAGCTTTCCAGTTTCAATGTTAACCTATGATTTAAATTTTTGTAAAGATTCAAAGTCAGTTCAATGAATTCCAGAGCAACTACTCACTGCTCAGCTCTTTCACTATTCGCTATTCATGTTCGATAAGTTTCCTTGTTCTGTTGGAATAGTGATAAAATCAGCTTGGACATTGATAAAAAACTGACCTTACGATCTTTCAATATTGCTCATTATTATTCAAATTTATAGCCATTGTATCTGTAGTTTCTTGCATGTAAATCCAATTTTCTGGGTGAATTTACTCTTGCTCTGTCTCGACTCTCATTTTATCCTTGAGTTTTTGCAAATTTTTCAGCGAAAGCCATAAAATCGACAAGGTTGTGACTACACTTCTGGTTAGCTTTAACTTATGTACATCACAAGAATTGTGAAGTAAACATGGGAGTGAGAGAGGATGTTTATTTAGTAGCTATGTATTGCGTGGGAAAAGGAGAAGAATTCATATTTCAAACAATTCGAAAAATTCATCAGAATTTTCTTATCTTCAATTGATCAGAAAGTTCTTTAGAACCGGTCAATCGAAGTTTTGTATACATATCATGAAAATATTTATACTCTCCCTCTCTTCCCATCTTTCTATTTCTTCTATTTGAGTCTGATGAAATATTTCTCGCCAATATATTTGCTCAAGACACTAAAACAACGTCATCGATTAAGTCAGCTGTCCAGTCAATCAGCGCACATAAATTTTCACATCGATGCAAAGAGTAACTTGGACTTCGAGCTTTTTGCAATGCTCGACCATTGCCAAAGTCTCAGAGAAGAAGAAAAAAAAGTTTCAATTATTATTACTTGATGGAGTATGTTTTTAAGTGTGTGTGATGGCAATGATCACACTTTGGATTTTGTTTTCTCTTCTAGTATCACTGGCTCAATGTTCTAATGGTGAAAAGCCCAAGCCAGGAAATACCAAAAAATCACCTAAAACAGGTGAGAGTTATCATAAATCATTACCATGATTTTCTATCCAGCCTAACCATCTCACACTACTACTGTTTATACACTCTTTCTCAAGATGTTTGCTATGGAAAGTATGGATGCTTCACTAAATCGGATTTTTTCGATCCCGTTTCCCGGGCATTCATCAGTCCACCAAGTCATCCGGAAAAGATTAACGTATCATTCCATGTGTTCACGGCGAGAAATGCTCTGCATCCTTTTGTGATGAACTATAAAGAACCTATCACCAGACTGGAAGATAGTCCTTTCGATCCTGAATGGCCAATCAAAATAATTATTCATGGATGGGTTAATGAATTCAAAACAGATGAGTGGACCGGGGTGAGTTGATTATGCACCTTTTTCACTTAAAGAAAGAAAAATTTTTAATCTCATATTGTTCATCATATATTTTCAACTGCAAAAAATTTCACCAAATATCATCACTAGAGATTGGTTCATACTCTTGTCCAAAAAAATACCAATGTTAATGCAATTGCTGTCAATTGGAAAGGAGGATCGATGAGGGCTAACTATTTGCAAGCAGCTGCTGATGTTCGACTTGTTGGTCGAATTGTGGCAAATTTTTTGAGAGAAATAGAAATGGAATACGGAATATCACCCCATCAAGTGCACATTATTGGACATAGTTTGGGCGCCCATGTTTCGGGTTTTGCTGGAAAAGAATTCAAGAATCCTAAAATTGGTCACATAACAGGTGATTATTGAGGATTTTCGGTTTTTGTGGTTAGTTTTTCTACTCTTTCCCTATCATTACAGCTCTCGATCCGGCTGGTCCTTATTTTGGATATGATGATGAAAAAAGACGATTGGATAAGAATGATGCCTGGTTTGTGGAAGTTATTCATACCAATATGGGAGTTACTGGGATCAGTAAGAAAATTGGCCATGTCAATGTGTATCCTAATGGAGGTGCTAAACAGCCGGGTTGTTCAACTGGTGATCAAATTCGAGATGGTGTTGGGTGGGTTAAATCACTATTGAGTGGATGTTCTCATACGAGAGCTAATCAACTCATGTTGGAACCTTTTGATTCGAAAACTTGCCAACCAGTTGCATATGCTTGCTCAAGCTATGAGGATTTCAAGAAAGGCAAATGTACTGATTGTGGAAAGAAAAATGAAAACTGTTGGCTCTTTGGATTGAAGACTAAGCATCTTGAAATGCTACCCGCTCGATATGGCTTGCAATACTATATGCTAACCGATAGCAAATCTCCATTCTGCGGTAAGTTTCAATCAAAGTGGACATTTCCAATGTTGTCCATCTTTTAATGGGATTGCCTTCCAAACTTCTCCCTTTTCTTAGTGAATCATTTTGCAATAACAGTGTTCACCACTGAAAAGCAAGAGAATACCGGTGGATTGATTAGAGTTGATCTTAATTATGCTTCCGGTAAAGTGTCAAAACTTGTGATCAAAGAGGGTGAATTCCGGGCTTCTAGCAAATATGCTCGAATTTTGACTTCAAGAGATGATGGGAGAAGAGAGCAGGTTAAAAATGTGACCATCAGATGGGAAGCTGAAGGATTTGCAAAATTTGGTAACATGATTGGCTTCAAACACAAGAGTGCTCATGTTGAAAAAGTGGAAGTAACGATAATGAGTTTATGGAGTCCAATATATCGACTTGCTGAAGCTCAAGCATTTTGTACAAATGAGAACGAAATTCAAACGAACAAAGCGATCACTCTTTTGCCGTGTTTGACTCCATTTGACTAAGTTCTTGAAAATTATTTCACTGGCTCACTGGTGAGTTGATGCTTGAAATTCTATCACTTAATTATTTGCAAATTGTTGTTGATCAATTAAACTCGCAGAGGAAAACAGCTCTCGTTAAAATTTTTGTTCTGAATTGGCCCTGAGCTTATTTTTCTTAGAGCTTAGATTTTTTACTAGTTATGTAAACCTATCACCTATGAGTCTGGAGTTTATGGTCAATTGTACCTCTAGAGCTCCCAAAGTGTGATTCAAGATTTTGGAATGAAAGTAAAGAATAACAGTCCAGTGTACTTGATGGGCAGAAAGGCATCTAAAGTGAGGGTTGATTTTTTCGTATCATGCTCAAGAAGTATTCGTTATCAGAAAATTGACCGTAATTTTGAATCAGAGAACTGAACCATCAGCTCCATTTTCTACATTAGTTTCGATATTTCTCTCTGATTCTTCGAGAACCAGACAATTATGACTACATGGTCACAGACGTGGTTGGAAAGAAGGAAGTATTCAGTGGTGAAACTGTGGTCAGCTGAAATTCATCAGAAGTAGGATGCTCACGATACATACCGTCTCGAAGTATTGTCCAGTCTGAAAACTAGGCTGGAAAATGAGCTCTATTGCTCCAATGATAATCTCGGGTTCATCTGAGAGGAGAGGTGCTGATGAATTCTCTATCTCTTGTCATGCTCTTGAATTTCCTTTGCAGACACAGAAACTCCCCTCTTTCTCTCTCTCTCTCTCTCTCTCTCTCTCTCTCTCTCTCTCTCTCTCTCTCTCTCTCTCTCTCTCTCTCTCTGAACATCAAGAGAGAGATAGTACATGGACGTGATGTCTGTGTTTCGTAAAGAAGCGAATGCATATTCAAGTGACATCTCAACATGATAACAGTCATCGTTGTATGATAAATCAAGAGAAGCTACAGGAACGTTAGTTTCCCCTGAGTTTCAAGTGAAACTCCATCTTTTTTGAAAAAAATACTCTTCAATTTCACAAGATGAACATGTTGCTTTCCGTTCTCTTGACTCTGGCCAGTATCACGAATTCTCAAAGTGAAGAGTGTGGTAAGTTTAATGCTGAGTTGTCCAAAACGCTTCCCATGCAAGAGAACGTCCTCAGTACACAAAAATAAGTCTATTCAATCTCACCTTGTGAATGGTGAGATAATATTTTTTTCGATTTTCTCAAATACAGATTGTGGTCTTCGTTTAACAAGCCGTATATTTCGTGGACAAACAGCACAAGCTCACAAGTATCCATGGATGGCTAACATCTAGTGAGTTTGAAAAAATCGTTTATAAAAGTCAGAAGTCAAACTGAAAGTTACCTCTAATTGAGCCAATTTCTCACTTCTCAGTGTATTCCCTGAGCAAGAGACATTTTCGGATGATGAAGAAGGTTTTGATGAAGAAGAAGACTGGGCTGAACCACCAACACGATGTGGTGGAAGTTTACTAGATCAACAGCATATTTTGACCGCTGCTCATTGTGTCATCGAACAGGGTAATCTACCTGTACCTGTGAACACAATCGCAATTTATCTCGGAAAACATCAAAGTCCAAAGGATGGTGATGCTGGAGCCCTCAATGTATCTCATGTCTTCGCTCATCCCGAATATCGCTTCGGCTCATTGGCTTATGATATGGCCATCCTGAAACTAGATAAACCAGTGACTTACAATAATCAAATTTTCCCAGTTTGCTTGATTGACGATTCAGTGCCTCTCGCAAATCTATCGGGTCAATATCTGGTCGCTGGATGGGGAATAACAGGACCTCAAACAAAAGCAGCTGAATTTTTGCAAGAAGCAAATGTTGATTTTATCGAACGTAAGATTCCATTTTTCCCTCAACGTCATTCGTTACACATATATTCAATGATGATTGCTATTTTCACTTATTCACAGGAGAAGAATGTAATGAACTCAGCAAGTATTACATGTCCCAAAAGCTTCATATGTCTGTCAATTCGATACCTGACGATCTTCGAGCAGTGAAAAGCACTCATGTATGTGCACTCAATCGAAAAACTGGTGCTGATGCTTGTGATGAAGATTCTGGTGGCCCATTGATGCATTACAATTCCAATGATGGACGTTGGTACATTGTGGCTGTAGTTTCGGGCTCCTATGATATGTGTGGCATATCTCCCTATGTGGTTGGCTTATATACAGATATTAGTAGATTCTACAAGTTGATCAAAGACAAGGTTCCTGACGCTTGTACTCCTTCCTCAGCAGCCAAATGAGAGAGATGTGATTGATGTCCTCGCTTAATGAAGGAAGAATAAAATCGGTCAAGTTTCTTCAGAATACTTGCTCCATTTTCTGAATAATTGACCAGACAGACATATTTTGAAGGAATGTGTGTCAAGTGACAACTCATTATCATGTGAATAGTGAGATGGCCAGAGAGAAAATATCTTAAAAAATATCTCTTGGAGATCTCAATTTTTTTAGTCAATTTGACTTCAGAAATAATTATGACAATTGTGAGAGCGAAGATAGTTTAGTCCATCAATTAAACCTCTCTTGCTGTGAGACTATAAAAGAAAATCAGGAAGGTTAAATCCCGAGTTCCAAGTAGAGCAAACCTCAAAGCTCTACTCGAGAGAAAGAAATAATCATGAATCATGATCGAAGCATTCATGTATTGAGACAATATCTGATAGATGTTTTCCTCTGGTCATGATGAGCTCGAGGATTTGAGTCTTTTATTCTCAGGTAACTCTTGATCAGTTTCACTTGAATTTCTATCCTGACCAGCCCAACTCCTCCATCCCGTGAAACGCGGAACTTTTTTCAAGGATTCCCAAGCCATTTGGTAATGATCAATCAATGATTCGTTTGTCAGAGATTTTTTTGACTTAAATTCTGAAAATCGTATAAATAAACCACTCTGGCTGATTTTTAAGGGGTTTTTATCATTTGCCTTATGAGTGAGACCTTGTCTGAGTCCATCTACGACTACTTCACCTGAAAGAAATGAAAAATCTGGACAATGAGTTTTTTCAGACGCTGTGAATCTGTACAACTTACAGAAAAAATTTGAAGTTTCCTTCCAAAAAACGATAGCCGATGGACAAGCATCCATCGAGTCTGTTCTGATGAATTCTGAAAACCTGAATTCTTCAACAAAAATCGTATTCAGACAAGGAAGTTGTCCTCGTTGGAACAGCTTGTGAGGAAAATTGTCGTCATTCAATTCCAAGCTCAAAGCTGACCTCAAGAGAGTCTCATCATATTCGATTCTCTCAACACAGTTACCGATCACAAGCATAGAGATAAACAATGGTTTCTTAGTTAGAGACAATAAAAGTTTTCCTTGGACTCCGAGAATCGACCATTTAAGTAATTTATCTACACATGATGGCTCAAAGCAAGGTTCTCCTCGACCTGGTTTCTTACGAACTCCTTGGACGAGACCTACGGTGACAATAAAAAAAGATGATTGAGCACACATATCGCGACATGATATCGACAGTTGAACTAACTGACCTCTTCTGTTTGAGCCTTGATAACGATCGAGGGTGCCACAAGGAAGTTGAGATACGAAGAAATGGATCAAAAAATTCTCACTGCTTTGACTATCATCCTCCAATCGAGCCATGAGATATCTTTTTAGGCCTCTCCTAGCAAGAATTTCTGCATGGCAGTCTATGAGAACATTCTTGGTTTTAGATGGTCGACCAGTGACACACTTTGTTCCAGTGGCCAAGGAAGCCACCGAAAGAGTATCATTTTCTTCGATAATGAACCCAGCTAGAGTTGTCCATTGATTTCCGGTAGGCTTACCTTTCTTTCCTAGACTGACAGTAATGGAATGGAAAATATAACAGAAAGTTTCGATCAACTATAGGGTATCAGATTGACAAACTGTCAATAATAATTTTTTTTCCGACCAAAACGAAGACTAACCTTCGGAACTGACTCAGTACGAGATAAGCGATCTGCTTTGCTTTCTGCTCCATCACCGAACTTCTTTCCACTTGTCATTAGAAATTTTACAAATGATATAATGCAGAAAAGTGATCGAAATGGTCGAGAAATCGAGAGATTAGGTCACAAATTATAGAGCAACAACAGAGAATTAAGCTGAATTCCGAACATACAGAAGTCCAACGGAAATGAAAACGATCGAGTTATCAAGTTGATCAACAAAAATTCACGACAATAACGGTGTGTTCCTCTGCAATTCGAAACAAGGTATTATTTGCAGGTATAAACCAATCATTATGACTGATGGTTTGGCAAAAGGTGCTATCGAACAATTTAATGCGGAACTATACCCAAATTAATCGACAGAATTTCAATCAAGAAAGTTCACTACGATCAATTGAAAAGTTTGTTTACGTTTTGTTTCGAAAAGCAAAAATTTTCCATCAGTCCATACAGAGGGCGCTTGCTGAGTCGACGATAAAAATGAGCGGCAAAAATATTACATCATCGATAATTCGAGCCCAAGAGACAGAAACAGAGAGAGAGAGAAAAAGAGAGAAAAAAGTGATTAAAATAGTATTGGTGAAGTGGTTAATAAATCGTAGCAATTCAATCGGCCATATGGGAACAAATATACCCACACACTCATGTTTACCATTCGTTTGGAAATCTGTGTGCTTGCAAAATCTTTCGATCCTTAGCTGCTCATGGAGGCTGATGATGAAGATGAGCTCGAAAATTTCTCTCTCTCCCTCTCTCTCTCTCTCTCTCTTCTGCTATCAACGGAGCCAGTGGAGAAGCACAGGAATAATTATAAGATGGTCAGAGATTTCTCAGTAATGAACTTCAATCGAGAAAATTTTATGATTTCAGTTCATGATAGCTGACAATATCATGTGAGATGTTGGTGAATATTTTTTTTCGGAAAAGGCACAAGTTCGTTAGTCTTTCCTTTGGTTTTGTTCGTGAGTGTGTAGTTGGATGAAGTGAAGAGTAAACAGTTTTTATTCCGAAGTCAAGGTGAAAATAACTTTCAGAAATAGAAAATTTTCAATCCATTATCGAGCTTGATGGTGGGTGGAAATTGGATCCAATCGATCAATTCCACCAGAAATAATCACCTTGATGGACATTTAGCATGTCATTAGATTCGGTAACACAAACAATTTTCACTGGTAAAATAAATCAGCTGATATTTAAATCAATTGAACCAAGAATAAGTGGGAGAAACTTTCTCTAAGATAGTTTTCGCTCTTTCGTTTGTTTGATTAAATTATTTAATCTAAATTGGATTAGTACCAAAATAGATTTCACATTTATCGTTGAAATGCAATGGAAATCAATTCCCTTGAACTTTAACTCACATTCAGCTCACTTTCACAGCTGATACAGATTGATCAAATAAGTTGAAAATAGAGTGAAAACCATGATGAATAAATAATGAGAGCCCCTATAACCTTTATTTTCGATCACCATGAGTTAATATCTTCACCCGTGAAAACAAATTCAATGGCTTTTGCAAAGTATTTTTCTTAGCCTTCACTCCAGTGTGAGGACAATCTACTTCATGGGTGGTACATCTTCATGGTCCTTCGAGAGTATATCGATTCCTTGACGGAAAAGAAATTGAGCAATAAATGGCTAGAAATTAGTAAGTGTCTCAGGTAACCTATCTGAATATTTCATCCCCCTTCCATATATTTATATCTACTTTCTTTCTCTCTCTCTCTTCCAATCTTCTCTAGTTGCCATCAAGTAACGATAATATCTGATTTCAAAGACTATCTTATTCAGTGTAAGCAGCTTTGAATCATGAAGCTATCAGAAAATCTGAAGCCTACTCATTGACGAAGGTTACTTGCTGTCTTATCAATGTTGACGCTGATGTGGACTGGAAAATCGAGCATAATTCAATTTTGACTTGCGATTATTTCCACAATTCCAGACTAATATTCCATATGTAGAAGATGTGAGAAGAAAAAACAAATAAGTATCAAACAGAATCTATGTTGGCCCAGTAAGATAGATACTAATGTATCACATAAAGAAAATACATTTTCACCTCAATCATTTCAGAATAGTTCCATCACCATCATCATTTGAGAATATAATTTCAATACTCATCATTATCATTTCAAATTCATGATCAAATAGATCGATCATATTAAACTATTCCGTTAGCTCGTTTGCCTACCAGAGAGAAGGAAGAAGAATCTGCGCGCGAGAGAAAGAGAGAAAGAGAGAGAGAAAGAGAGAGAGAGAGAAAAAGAGAGAGAGAGAAAGTTTTGCTCTCTTTTTCTTTACTCTCTTTACTCTATGACTTTGCCTTGCCAACTGATCTCAGTTTTCCTAGATCATCGTCTGGGCATCGTATTCATGATATATATATATATATACATTAACTGATGGTGTGTATATATGAGTGTGTGAGTGTGTATGTGTGTTCCTGGAGGCCATGAAACTTTTTCTAGTTTTCACTTTTATTTGATAAAATTAACCGTTCAAAAAGTGAAAAATTTCATCTCATCCAAAGTTCTGGCAAATAGTTTTCTCTCTCTCTCTCTCTCTCTCTCTCCCTCTCTCTCTCTCTCTCTCTTCTATCCTTTACATTTTCGAATAGCGAAACAAATCTACTAGTAATGTGGCTCGATTGTTCATGTGAAAGTCATTATAATGTTTTGTGTTGTTGTTCCGTGCAATCAACTTATACACACACATAAGCACACTTATCACACTCAATCAATTAATGTGAATAGATCTCTTTCACTTTTCTATCGAGTGATTCGGTTTAGAGGTTAGAAAAGAGAAAAATTTTTCTTTTCCTCTCTTCGTTATATACACTTCTTAACTGTTGAATATGTTTCACATCTCTCTAAAAGCTTGTGATCAAGTGTCAAAATTGATGAATTAGTTTCATCTGGATTCCCGCCATAAGCATTAACAACTTTTAATATATATCGACTCAAAAATGATTTTACTCTCGCTGTTTGTTTTACTTGGATTATGATTATGACTATGATGATGATGGTGGTGATGTTTTATTTCCATCAAAAGAAGGGATAATTACATCATCATAAATATACAGATATATGTATATCATCAGTTTCATCTAATGCTACCAAATTTATCATCAAATCATCTCGACAATAATAATCGGCAACAAAACAACAACAACAAGCAAAACCACTTCACTCAACTATTTAACTCAATTAAACACCATGGATTCATTATCATCATCGGCAATATTTTCAACTCAATCACTGTCTGATTTGATTGACAGTGATGATAGTAATAATATTATTACTAATTATTATAATACTAATAATAATAATAATTCACCATTTCTTCAATCAATCTACTTACTATCCTCATCTGTTCTGCATGGTGATGAAAATTATGTCCACAATTTGACAAGAAATGATACTTATTTACCGTTAAAAGAGCATAATTCCTACATATTACCATGGTGGCAACAATTAATATTCAGTTTTATTTTCGGTGGTATGATACTGGTGGCCACTGGTGGTAATTTAATAGTGATATGGCTTGTATTAGCCCATAAACGTATGCGAACGGTAACAAATTATTTTATTGTTAATTTAAGTGTAGCAGACATTATGGTGTCAACGTTAAATGTTATATTCAATTTTGTGTGCATGTTAATCGGCAATTGGCCATTCGGTGGATTGTATTGTAAAATATCCAATTTTATCGCAATACTCTCGGTCACTGCAAGTGTACTCACTTTGATGGCCATATCAATCGATCGGTAAGTGTCATTTTCACCATCTTCCTTTTCTTTTTCTTATTCTCTTAATCCACCACAATTTTTACACAAACCGACATATACACATCAAACAGAATACTTTTTCAGGGACCGATAATCCTCGAAAAAAAGTTTTGACACTTTTCTCATCATTATTGGTATGCTTGTGTGTGTGTGTGTGTGTGCGAGAATCTTCGGATGAATTCTCTCTCTTTGAATTGTTATTATAGATAATTCTTCTCCTCTGGCTAAATTTCACTCACTCTTGACTTCACCGTTATGTGAGGCAAACGGAAGAATAAGATATCTCACGATTCTGAGAGGGGAGAAGATGAGCATTTTGAACATGAATTCTTTGGAATGAATTACAACTGCTAGCCATGCTGATCATTTTTGGTAGTAGAGCATTTCATGATTTATTGTGTGTATATGTTTTTGCCGCTAACCATTTTAATTTTTGCCTTCTTCTGGATCTTTTTCTGGGTTGCCTTACTACTTGACTTTCTCTCTCTCTCTCTCTCTCTCTCTCTCTCTCTCTCTCTCTCTCTCTCTCTCTTCATTGCTGGGAAAATAGCTAACAAAAGGACCAAAATATGATCTTGTCAAAGCTTTTCCCTCCTCTCTGATATTCCTTGGAAAGATGCTAGGGGTTTGTCTTGTATTCTGTCAGACTTAATATCTAGAAAACAGTGGAAGAAAAAAGAAGAGGGAAGAAAAATAAGAACCTGATGATTGGTTCCAATATTCAACGTTCCCATCTCTGTCTCTCTGTCTCTCTTTTCGTCTTCACACATAAAGTAGATATTTGATTGATGTACTTACCGGAATTCAATAAGAAAATTTTCAACCCTTTATTGGCAGGTTCATCAGTTGACAGAATTCCCTGATGTTGTTGTTTTTTCTTTTCGCCTTCTCACTCTATCGCCTTTCCAAAAGTATGATATATAAATACACATACATATAGATATATGGACATAGACAGACAGAGACAGGAACCTTGCTGTCTGAGGAGTCATGATGTTCCATGGTGTTTCCTTCTTTTCAGGAAAAAACTTTTCTTCCTATCAATATTTGCTCTCACCCTACAACGCAATGTAATCAGATTCACCATGTTGAGCAATATGATGAAAATATAATTCCACATCCCTCCAGCAATCACATCTGATTCATTGAAACACTGGCCATCAACACATACTCATCTCTCTCTCTCTCTCTCTCTCTCTCTCTCTTGAGTACAAATCTCACAGTTGGATGAATTCTCATGAACGCACTTTTCCAACACTTTCTACTCACATGCACCTTTGGTCCAGCTTTAGAACGAAGAGTGCACATAACGGTCAAACGATTTTCATGGCAAGAGAGAGAGAGAGAGGATTTAACTGGATATAATAAGATTTGGGTCATCAAAAGCTAGAGAGAAAAAAAATTTCCTCCTCTCTTCCGTGGTCAAGCTTGCAAGATATGATGATGATTATTTTCACTAATATTATCTAATAGCATAAACTAGAAAAAAATGCACAGTCTCATGATAGAGGACCTGAATGAGGTTGCTTTCACCAGATTTTTTACTTTCGCTTTTTCTTCGCTGAATGTCATTTACAAATCATAAGATTGAATGATTGGTGATCTGTCTTTACTTTTGCTAATCGAACAAACGATCACTTGAAAGTAAAAATCATTCTATCTGTCTTACTTTCATCGTTGAAGTTCCTTCATGATATGGAAAGATTCTCTGACTCTCTCTCTCTCTCTTTCTTTCTTTCTTTCTTTCTTTCTTTCTCTCTTCACCATGATTCCATGTTGATTGTGGACTCTATTTTTCCGGATCTATATTTAGCCAGCTGAGTACTTTATGAGTTTTCCAACAAGCTGAATATTATTTGTCTTCCATGTGTCAGCATCATTGTGTGATCAAGTTCTTTAATTCTTTTCCTCTCTCTCACACATTTACACACACAGAGGAAACACCAACTGAACAGCTTTTCGGTGCATTCTTCCGAGTCATGAATATGCTACCTATTAGAGTTTATTTATGTATTCGACCAGTTTTCCTCTGCAGAATTTTCATTCTTTCTCTAAAATTCATCGATCCTCAGGGAATGGTATCCCTTGACAGGATATCCATTTCATCACCAAGACAGATGACCAGATATATTCTGGATCAACGATTTAGATGTGCTGAATTCTGAGCCCTGGATGAAATCGAGATGATTCGCTTCATGGGGAAAGTATTTTCCCACTTCAACATGATTCTCAATAATGGAAGAAAAAAATCAGTCAAGATTCTTCACCCCTTCCATCATAGCCATCCATGATCCATGAATTATTTCACTCCTCTAATATAATGGCTGTTTTGAGAGTTGAGAAACAAACGATCATTATCATGAATAGGGAGAGATTTTTAAGCCTTAGATTGGATTATTGGATGAAGAATTCTCGTCGGGCAGTCAAGATGAATCCAGTAAACAGTCCATCAAATTTTTTTCAAGCCTATGTACATTTGACAAAATTTTTCCCTGGGAAAAGGTGATAGACAACAATCGAAAAGTCTCTGGAATCAGGATATATGGATGAAGGATGTAAGATTACGAGAGGGCAAATAGAGGATCCTGTAGAAGGATCTCAGAAGTGGTATCAAAACAACATAAAAAGTTTCCCAATCTTCGAGATAGAGTAGATTGAATAGATAGGAAATTGTCCGAAAAAAGATATCAACTAGGGAGCAAGAATCACATCCATGAAAAAATGAGATAGACTCTCAGAGGAAGAGAGAGGAAATCTCTCTGGATTTTGGACAAACGTGAGCAGGAAAAATGAGAACTTGAACATCGGTATTGGTATGAAAGAGGAAGAAGTGTCCTGTCCTTCGGCAAGGATATGGTCTGAAAGATAGGAATATAGCTCAACCTGAGGCTGGAATTTCGAGCATATGATGAGACTTCCATGCACTTCCATCGGATGCATTCTTTTTCCTTCCTATTACTCTCGAGCTTTCTTTAGCCTCTTCTCTTGCTATTCTTTTTGTGTTTTCCACCTTACACTATGATCCTCTCTTGATTAATTTGATATCTTAGCTGAGGTATTATCGATACGGCCAATATCCTGGGTTATAAAAAGCAGCAACAAATACGAACTAGGTTTATTTGTGGTACCTTGTCTCTACTCATACACTAGTCAACGCCAGCAGGTGCAGTAATAGAACTGTCAAATTAGGACCTCTGAACATGACTCTGGATCAGTGTAAATCCCATATCTTCAAGATTATCGTTAATCTATGTCAACGAAAAAATATGAGATTGGCCTCAATAATGATATAAGTATAGCTAGTTGAAATAAGATTATGAAAGATATTGAATATTTCAGAGATAATAAGTTGAAGATATAACATTTCAATGATGAGTTTCCTTAAATGATCAGAAAATCTCATGAAGAGAATCTAAATGCACAACCTCTTATCGAAGAAGAACCCAAAAGTATCTGTTGAATGTGATCAGAGAACGAAAGCTTATCGAAAATGAAATTTCAATCAATCTTCCACAAAACAGGAAGAAGAAGCCATTAATAGACTTTGAAATCTCATAATAATATTTTGGCGCTTTTTTGCTACTCAAATAGCTCAAGCAAAGATTGGAAAGATTGTTTTTTTGGAAATAGCATCATTCAGTCGAAAAATATCTAACCTCAAAGTATTTCGAGATGATGTTTATGGGTCAATAGGCAATGTGCTTCACCACAGTCAATCCAGTGGTGCGTTGATTATTAATCTAATTATCTAACTGTTGTGATATGATTTCCTTCATCTTCCAATGTTATAAAAGATTCTGATTTAATCAATCTTGCTAAATACGTGTACATAGGACGAGATCATTCCATGCTACGATTTGAGAGTTTTTACTTGAAACTTCTCAAGTGATTGGATAATCAGAAAGGCATTGAAAAATTTGATCCAAACTATCTCATGGACTTAGGACTACATAATAAATTTGAGTGACATTTATGCATTCTGTTACAGCCATACAAAGTTGTATTTGCCCTCTGAATCCATAGATAAGATGTATCCACAAATGTAATTGTGATTGATATCTGATCATGAGCGTCTTCACCTAATGATCATATGAATAGACAATGGTATGAAATTCGAAATGGTGAAAATCCCAGTAGACAGTGCTACGCAACAACACTCCACTGATTGTGTAAATTCATAAATATTTCAATTTGATTTGGCAATCTTTGAGATTTCCCTGATCGAAAAGAAGCAGTCAATAATTTCATTTCTCCACTAAAAGTTCTGACTAATTCATAATTGACTCTCTGCATTAGCAATTGATACAGGGAAATTATCATCCTACCTGGTTGAAAAAAATTTTCAGTTTCATCAATCATACTCTAACGGTCTCTGTTCCAATTTTTTATTGGCTATTCTTGTTATTGAAAATCTACAATTTTTTAAGTCAATTCAGATGGATATCAACCTTCGTATTTTTTGCTTTTCCATCGATACTTGAAGCTATTTCAAGCATCATGAAGAAAATCCATTGGCAGCAAATAAACTTTCTACTTCTCTCTATCTAAAAATAAACACATAAAAAAGGCTATTCTACAATACACAAGAGACCATCACTTCAGAGTGAATCGTCTTTGCACCCTTGATTAAACTCAATTTAAAGATCTTTATTCACTGAATTCTATCCGGAAAAGTACTGATGATTAGTTGAAAACATTTTCTTCACTCTTACAACAGATTGGTCACTTGACAAGCATTTGACTGATTACATGAATGAAAGTCAAAAGGTGAAGATAACCGTATTTTTCCGATGAATAAAATCATTCCTATTCTAACGATAGAGGAATTCTTTTCCAAAGAAAAATAAGGAAACGTCCTTAATTAGTGAATTTTTACCATAAAAAAGTGGCAAAAGATAAATTATTTCCAGGATGGAAAAACTACTTCCAAAAAAAGCGATAGATACAGCCATTTTGCTTAAGATTGACACAAACATTCTCCCTCGACCGATAATTCTTATCATGGTCTCTCTCGAACTGGTTCAGAAGGGGGTGAATATGGCTATGGACTCATGATACTCATTTAAAATAGATCAGATCCAATTGGAATTATACCATAGATACTGTTTTTATTTTGTTTCCAATATCTTTCATAATCAAACATTTATAAAACATATCTCAACAGATAGACTCTTCTGGTAGTCTTGCTCATTCATGATTCCAGATAATACAGATGTAGATTACTATCAGAATTGTATAGAAGTTTGGGTGAACTTAGAAAATCTCATCCGTATTTTAGATCAATTTCTGGGCCATCAATTGGAAAAGTTTATTTTGGTTTCAATTCGATGTGCTTATGTGTTTGTATCCAGTAAACATTCGTTAACAATTTGTGAGCGTGATTATTATGCAAACTTTTCTCAATTTGATAAATATACACTTGGAGATGTTGGAAAAGCTTAACTTTCCTTGATTGAATCATAGCTATCTTATCTTGAGAAAAAACTATCGCAATAAAATCGAATCAGTAATGATACCAATGATGGATGCTTTGGAAAAACAATTTTATCACCAACTATTTAGTTAAGAAAAGATACTATTATCACTAGCTGTTGAGGAAGCTCTGGAATCAATTGAGTTTGAGGGGAATAGATTAAGCAAGAAAAAATTCCTCATCTCTATGAACCGTTAAATTCAAAATGGGATCTCTTCTCAATACATGCTCAAATTTTTGGTACCCTGAACAAACAATTTTCACCCATAAATGCTATATTTATTCATTAATACTCATGCAAATGATAGCAGTACGTGATCTCGTTCAACGATAAAAAGAAGAAGGCAGTTCATGGAACTCACAACAAATTGCTTTGGTTTCAGGTGTGTCCACATTTTTATGACTATCTAGTCAATAATGGCATTGATTATCAATCAGTTTCATCATGTACATCATGAACAGTAGCAAATAGTCTGAGAGAGAGAAGGCAAAAAAAAGTTGCATTTACAATATTGTTTTCATGCTTGACACCCCTGAGATTGCACATTAAAGCGAAAAATTTTCATCTGGAAAAAAGTATATTCACCAGAATCAGATACACACTTACAGTAACAGAGGATATACACACATTCATCTCCCGGAGATTCGGATGATACTAGCAGTAATACAGGGGTAGTGGTAATAGAAATAAATAAATTATACAAATGAGAACATGTGTCTTTGACTTTCGATTGCAGTAGCATTGAGTATGCAACAAATCTATTTGTATCATCAAAATATGGAAGTGCAAAGAGAGAGATGCATATATGTTAGCATGCTGTCAGCTGGAGAGCTAATCAAATTCAGTATCAAATGGTCATGAATTGAATGACGTGAAGCTTTTGAAATTATCAGTGATTTGAATAATAATAATAATAATTAACAAATGAATCAATTTGCCTTCAAAAACTAGTTGCGTTCAGTCCATAAGTCTCTGATGAGTCTGGATTCAAATTTCATGGAAAAATTTTTGCTGATTATTTAAGATTCCCCAAATAAGCAATATTTCATAGGAAAACCTTGACCATACAAATGCATGAATTAAACTATTCCTTCCAATGAATACATCCTATCACGAGCATCATGATCATGATCAATGGCAAATCTGTTTATCTCAACAAGCCAGCTATATTGGCATGCATTGAATTGGTGATGAGGGGGAAAAAAATTCCCTTCCAGACTAGTCACGATCAGGAAAGATAGCCTTGTATTCCCTCTCCCTTTTGCCATGATCCCAGGAAACCAACCTTCAACTTTCCTCTCCAAAATGATGAATATTCACTCTTTACACTCTGTAACGAAAAACGTTCAACTCTTTAGCAGCACTTGACACCCACTTTGATGGTTGATTGGCAGTACCGTAAAGACCGTTAGACACGATCATCATCATGATCATTGAGAGAAGGGATGAGGAGAGAGAATAAGGACAAGAGCAGCAAATCACTTTTCAAATGATGTTACACATGATGATGAAGGAACCAGAGGACCACTTGGAATAGTGTACTGTTGGCCACCGTTGTTGTTGCCAAGATCTATCAATGAGTGACTATTATCACTTTCCTTGTCGGCATGCCAAACAGTAGCCAATTGCTTACGATGTTGACCAGTTGGCCAAAAGTGTTGAGAGGACATAAAAAAGGCATCTCAACTATGAAACCTTTTGTAGAGCAACTCTCAATGGCCTCGAAGAGAGAGAGAGAGAGAGAGAGAGAGAGAGAGAGAGAGAGAGAGAGATGGTAACTCAATTGCATTTTGATGTCCTGATTAAGTAGAGGTGTCACTGAGACAGTGGATAACCAAATTGAATCAATAGAGAGACATAGACGGTGTGAGAGGATAGTTTTTGGCTTCCAAATTGAATGACTTGCTCATGTGTATCGTTGAATAAAGTTGTCACTCTCATGTCACATTCTCTTTCCTATTATATTATGCTCATGAAATTCCAATCATTATCTAGTTTTGGGGAAAATGTTGGAGATGGAGAATTGCTTTCTCTGTTTCCAAAACGAATTGTGCGGTGAAATCTTACAAATTTTGACATTCAGATTGCCACTTTTCTAGTGGGACTGTTTCAAGAATTCTCAGACTTATGTCTCATTTTCAGTTTAACGTCTTCTTATGCTCTGTTTTATTGAAGCTTTCAAAAATTTTGACACTTTGTCCCAACGGGAATGGCTGATCAATGTACATGTATGTGATTCTAAAGCCAACAAGGAATACCCAAGAGAGATACATATTCATGTAAATAATTCAACTTCACCCAGAATGTCTAATTTTACGCGATCAGAATCTGAAAATTTCTACAAGATAAGACTGATCAAACGTTAACTGCATGAGAACAAGATTAACAAAATATATAAGTTCAAACATTTTTTACGTCCCAGCATGGACTGATGAAAATGACTGAGTGTATAAAATGCTGTGGATTCATTTTATGGATCGCTTAATGGGACAAAGTTTGATTACTCTCATTGAGCATCCCTTGAGATAATCAAAAAGTTCATTCACTATTTTTTCTGCTATGCTGCTGGGTTCCTGATTGATCTTGCATACATTTTCATGATACATCATGCTGATTTATGTGCTTATGTGTGTATGTGTGGGGAACAGTTTGTAGCTGGTTAGTATGAGAGACAATCTCAAGGCAAAGTTCATTAAGTTAACTAGATTAATTAGATGAACCAATTGTCGTGTCAAATCTTCATCCTCATCACAGTTAGCTAAAATATCGATTTACTTTTTGGATATCATTTCGATTGTTTCAAGCTTGTCACCAGTATTCTAACATTCCATCAGGACACTATACAAAACAATAATTCAAATACTAGTGGTTAATGACAGCGAAGAATAACTTTACGCGTCTATGGAGGGTTCGTTAATAAAGTCAAAAGCTACTAGGAATCCACTGTTTAGCACCACTTGATGACCAGTGAAAGGAATCATTGTCTCTGAGGAATTGTTCATCCAAGTTTATCCATTACTCTATCATGTAATTACTTCGCATGGTAGAGAAGAATGAGAGAGTGAAAGAAAAAGAGAAAAAATTTCATGAACTAGAAGAAATTCCAGCCATTATTTCTATCTGTATTGAGTTTTCATGCTTGTCAGAGCTCACTGTGGTTATGAGTATACACTTTTTTTTCACCCTGGAAACAGATCCGAATAGAGGTAAATTTTGATATCATTTTTCACTATGATAGCATCAATTGACGAAAGGAAATGAGCTGAAATGAACCTATGTCTTTTCATGAAAGAAGTCTCTTTCTTTCTATGGATACATTCTTTTTTTGGAAGATGCACAAATATATACCCTGAATGAAGTAATCACCTTCTGGATCTACTATTCTGCCTATCCTAGCAATCTGAGAAACAGAACTGATGTCGGTAGTGATGATCAAGGAAGCATTTTTGCTCATCAGAGAATCTTCCTTTATTTCTCTTCCTTTCTCTCTATCTCCATAGATCTCTTCATTTGCTTGTCAAATCAGACTCAACTGTTATGAAAATATTTTTCTAATGGATTTGCTGGAGCCAATCATTGTTCATTGTTTGGTGAATTTTTTCAAGAGCCAGCTCAGTAATCTCTTTCTCTTTTCCCTGTTTGCATGGGCAAGAAAGAGACTGTATCTGCAATCGTTGCCATGATTGACTAATTATGTGTCCCACTAGAAAATTATTTTGAATTCCAGCATCATTTGAGAATGCTTATCGCTTCTCCAAGCAAATAATAATAGATGTATATTTTATTCTCTCTCTCTCTCCCTTGTGTTGAAAAATTTTTCAGTCATTCATTTTCACGTCTCAAGCAATCGGAAGCAAAATGATTTGAACCGTTAATTCATTTATCAAACATGACACAGCCACCAGCCAAGTGGCCTATTGAGCATTAGCTTTCTCTTGTGAAGCCGTCCACAAGCAATCGGAACAAAATTCTAATGGAATTTTATGGGGATCACAAAAAGTTGATCATGATTGATGATAGAGATAAACATTCGGCAAGCAAGCTGGAAGGAAAGGTTGCAACTATTCATTGACTTCACTTGTGATTCCAAGGAATGTTCTTCTTTTCCTCTTCTCGCTCTAATTAACCATGGTCTAACAAAATTATGAATGCAATCGAATTATCATAGAACAGTGAAAGAACAAATGTGTGTGTCTGTGTATGTAAATGACGATGATGTTAGGGGAAATGTGATGATTATTGTGTGATTTGAGTAGAATAAAATATTGAATCATATTGAAATAGCCTTGCTTTGTTTTATGAAAATCGACTGAACCCAACTCATTTGCTCGTGTCCAATTGCCATGAAGGCTGCTATCAAATTTAGCATCGATCAGTGGTGAGCGAAAAATTGTGTTCATCATTTGATTTGTGGACAAAAATGATGATGAAAATCAAATCAGAGCAAAAAAGGAGAAGAGAGAGAGAGAAAATCGAATGGAAAACAAGAAGAATGCTGTAAACATGATTCTGATTAGAAAGAGAGAGAATATCGTTACTCTACAGCCATGTACTTCTGTCAAACTGGACTCATTTATTAGTGATGAATGAGATGCTGGGAAAAGATGAAGATGAATTGTTCACTGTGTCTACTACTATTTATTTGTTAGTAGTTGCAGTAGCCTCCAAAGTTTTGAGCGAGAATCAAAAGGGCCAAACAAATGATCAGAAAGCAAACAATCTCTGGATGCTTTTTTTTGTCTAAGAGATATTCTTATTTCCAAGTGGAAAAAAAGTGAGAGAAGCAATAAAATTCTCTTCCAAGTCACTTGCTCTGTATGTGTTGAATGGAAAATGAGAATATCAGTGAGAATGAGAGGGAATTTTGTCTTCAGAATATGACCTCAGTTAAAATGTTGACATTTTTTCTTGAGAAGATAGAGAGGCAGTCGTCGTCGAAGAAGAAAGAAAGAAAGAGAGAAAAGAAAAATTCACAAGATACAAAAACATTGTTGATGGTGGTTGAAACTGATCAATTTTTATGTCTACATGTTTGTCATCATCTTGGTCTGCACCAAGTTAAGACATTGAGGGAAGGAGGAGAAGGAATCGTGATCGACGGAAAAAAGAATGAGAATTTCAAGTGAATATGTGTTGATGTGGATCTGTAATTCTCCTCAGCCAGTCAAGTATGAATGTGAGGAATGCCATATTTTTTTCAGGGATAAAAATTGCCCGAAAACACTCATCTGTATGTGATGATAGGTTGAATATACAGGACACAAATGTAGGATGTTTTTCTCTCACCAGTTTTGCTTTCTCTCTCTCTCTTCTCCATTCGATCAAGCCCAACACGAATGCAGAATGGAAAAAAGGAAGCGAAAAGAAGCAGAGGAAGAGAAAGTATAGTATAGTATAGAAGTTCTGTTCATGATCATTTCTGATAAAAAGATGTATAAAAGTGAACCAGTGATCAGCGGTGAGGCGAAGATGAATGGAATAGTGATCAGAAATGGTAAGAACGATTTGCTTGATAGAAGAGTTCTCTTACTAGAAGGAAGAGAGAGAGCTTCTTTTTCATCTCCATCGATCAATTATCCTTGTGTTCACGAACGATGATTTTCCTGATCATCCATGATTACCGGATGCTAATGCTCCTCAGAAATGAACTTCTTCCAGTGTGATACTCTCTATCAGTGTTATAGTCCATGGTTCATGGTTTACTCAAGCATTATGGAAAGTGTAGCGCATGGTGAAAGATGGGGAGATAGATGGAAAAGTAATCAGTCCACACTCGAGGTATGATAGAACCATTCCAGAGGACTTTCAATGACCATGAATTTCGTCAATAACAGTGTACAAAATCAAAGCTTAATCTTGCTTAGACTGTTTCATTAATGTACTTCTCTCTCTCTCTCTCTCTCTCTCTCTCTCTCTCTCTCTCTCTCTCTTTCGAGTTCTGTCTAGAAGAAATCAAATTATCATTGTGATAAGAGAAGCATTCGCTTGGACATAGAGTCAAAGGTGTCAAATGGTGTATCAGAGTAGAAAAAAGTATTCCTCACGATATCAGCGATTGATCAGCAAGGTTCTTGAAGATAGCAATATTTTTTCCTCCTTTGATCAACACACAAAACTGATCGATTACCATGCATTCATGGATGAGAATCGAGAATCAACCTTGCAAAACTGTAACAGAGAGAGAGAGAGAGAGAGAGAGAGAGAGAGAGAGAGAGAGAGAGAGAGAGAGAGAGAGAGAGAGACCAGTCCAGTAACTGAGAGGGGCCAAGACTTTTATTCCTGGAGAAAACAATATTTCTCAGTAGGTCCATTATTTTCATTCATTCATTTTGACTTGACCAGCAAACAGTATGACAAATCTTGAGACTTCATTCTCCACTTTCATTTGTTTTACTTGTCCACCGAGTGGAACATCCATATACATGGGACACACTGGAGAGACCAAGTGCATCCCAGCAATCAGTCCAGTCTAGCTTATCAAACGCTTCACAGAAGCGTATCATTATGATCACTGAATCTCATTTCATTATTTTCTTATTATTATTGTTACTATTATTATTATTTCTCATCATTTTGATATCGTTTTCATCCATCCAGATACAAACACCACGCCGATTAAGATTGTTGGAGGCTGTAAAAAGATGAATAGATTTTCTCTCCTATCCAGCATCTGATCCAATTGAGTGAGAATAATTTCTTGCTTCAACAGTGTTCTAATATATGACTTAATCGAATGCACCCACATACTGATCCAAAGAACATGTATATGTGCCTGAAAATCATATATATCTTTTCTCATATTGATTGGTTTGATGATGATCACATCTTGGCCTACATTGATCGGAAATGAGAGAGAGAGAGAGAGAGAATATCTTTGGCACAATTTAATGAATACATCATTTAGTTAACAATTTTGAAGTCTTCATTGATAGCAGCATTTAGAGTATACTCATAAATTTTTATTAATTCTTGATGCGCTGAAAATACTCGACAATATATGAGATACTCTTGCTAGACTCAAACTTTATGCTTCAAAATCAAGCCATAAAGAAGATTCGATTTGAAAGATGGAAAGATATAATTCTCAGATTAATGGCAGACTAAGGTGATTATTTTGCTTTATTGAGTTTAATCTTCGGAATCCCCAAGATGAACTGTGGAAAACTCTATGTGTACTGTGTGAATGCATGTGAAAACATAGCTCTCGGTGCAAAACTCATTGAACAAGAAAAACCTATCAACTTGAGAGCGAAGAAGAGTATTAACAATGTGGATCAGATGAACAGCCAGCAAATTCATGCTGCTACTTGACGGCTTATTGTGATGGAAACTGGAAAAATTTTTTCCAATATCTCATGTTCTTTTCACCCTCGATTCTTCGATAAGTTCAACACACACACACAAATATATACGATCAAAGTTTACTATTGGAGAGATGTTTGATCTTTGGTCCACCTCATTTTTCTCATTACTTGGGCCTCATCAGGGCCTTCTTCCAGATAGGAGCAGAAAGGTTATTCGATAAACTTCACATCCAACTCATGAAAAGAATTTCGCCACTTTTGGAACTTGTTGACACTCGAGTGGGCTAATGCCTCTCATAAATGCTTGAAAAGGTTTCTCTAGTTTGAGTTTCGTGATGAAGAAAGAGGCAAAAAGAGAGGAGCAAAACTATCATTTGATGTGGGTAAAGAGGGGAAGAGAAAGGATGAAAGAAAGAATGAAAGAAAGAATGAAAGAGAGAGAGAGAGAGAGAGAGAGAGAGAGAGAGAGAGAATGACTTTGGATTGCTTGCAAATCTCAAGTCTACAAATAACCCAGATAGAACGATAATTTGATATCGTTATAGATCTCATCCTTGGTGGGATAAGATTGTCCATGGATGAAAGGTATACATTTTATGGTGAGCTTCCAAAAATAGTTGAATGAAAGTGTAGAAGCTTGATTGAAATTCTTTCCACTTGGATTAGAGCATATTTTTACGATTCAACTTTTCTTTTGCTTGCCACTTCCACCTACTTACCTGAGATTTGAAGATTCCCACATTTACTAACTTATCTAAGCTCCAAATCATGTACTATCGGAAGATCAAACCCTTATTGAATTCTAATAACAATTTTCACTCTCCATCGGCCTTACTGAAAGAATACACATATTCTCTCTCTCTCCCCATCTTTTTATCGAAAGAAAAAATTTATTCTCTCTTAGCGCAAGATATTCCTGTCATCTGATAGAAATGCTATGGAGAATCGAGAAAGAAGGATGGAAAGCTAGTCAGCCACAAGCATAAAGAATACAAAGTGGTTGATCGTGTTTTTCATACAGAATACGATCGCCGTCATTCTGGAAGGAATTATTCTCTTTTTCTAGCTTTATCTATTTTCCTTTAAGTCTGACTAAGCAAGTATGGCTGAATAATCTTTGGTTAAGCTTCTAGACAAGAAAATATCCACGCATCGCACTCAAGTTTCGTGTTTCTTGTGGTGATTTGATGCCACAAGATCATCCACTCAATGATCATTGGTATTGATTGTATTGGAGAGAGAGAAGAGGAAAGAAAGAAAGAGAGAGAATAATGGATGTGTTCAGCTAATGAAAAGAACTTGTGGATACGTATAAAAGACCATGTACATGTATGTAGACCATATAAAAGCATTTGGAATGATGTTACAATGAGCAACCATCAGTGGATTGAATTTTTGAAACAATGTTCAGTGTATATTCTCATATTTATCTATAGAATATAGAGGAATATTTAGAAAGCTTTTCTCTCTCTCTCTCTCTCTCTCTCTCTCTCTCTCTCTCTCTCTCTCTCTCTTCTAGGCCTATTTCCACTCGTGAGGGAAACCCTTTTTATCACCTTTTACGGTATATACGCCTTCCTATGCTTCCCATTTTGAATTTTTTGGGATGGGAATGATGAAAAAAAGATGAACTTGATGCCAAGATATTTTCTCTGAATAGTTAAATTGTTTCAATTTAGCTGATGAGAATGCTTTAGCATACCATTTCCATCCAAAATCCAATTTCAGAGAGGGTTGAAATTTTTCATTGAGAGAGGGAGAAAGAGAGGGCAAAGGTCGATATTGATATCGAATTGCGTCACAAAATTGAATCATGAAATGGAAGTAAGAAAAGAGTAGTTCATGAATACTTCTGTTCGTCTATTCTTCGTCTAGAATATTGAGAATATGTCTTCTTGATAATCGAGAGAAGGATAAAAATTTCAAAGATGGACAAACTTTCAATCGTATTCCTGATCATCTAGGCTCAGATGGAGACGTCTCTCTCTCTCCTATTTTTTTCTGTCGTATGCTGCTTTGCTCCACTTCTTTGCATCGATATGCATGCAAATGAGGAGCTTCCCCTTTCTTCATCGACATTTCAAAATATTCATATATTCACCATCTGTATCCACTGGAAATGCCAGTTAGTAGTGCATGAAAAAGTGTGAACCGATGTTGGTGACAATCATAGTCAACCGAATTGTTGAAGAATACATACTCAAATAGAAGTGGTAGTAGCAAACTTCGCCCATCAAATCATGAGAGTCTGTGTGTGGGCTTTTTTGCTGCTATTCTTGACTCATCTCAATTTGATTAGTTCAAGAAAGTTCCAAGTGCACATGATATTGCAACTTTTCAGTTTATCACTACTCACAGAACTGTATCTAGTTTTTCCCAGTTTTGTTCTGGGAAATTTTTTCGATCTCTTCAGCCCCACACCCATGAAACTTTATTGATAATGAAGAATAGCGATCAAATTGAGCTGATAAGTTTGAAACAAAATAGATCTTTGTTGCCTTATTTCTGTTTTGTTGAAGCCTCGGTAGCATTGTCAGTGAAAAATTAATGGATGAATTTTATTAGAAAACGAAGAAGAATTCTGTGCGAATTCTAAATTGAAAAGAATGTCACCAGCTTCTGTGGAGTTGTTTGTGAAACTTCACCTTTTAATACTTTCTCGATCTATCTTTGCCGGAAAAATTCGAAAGGCTCAAAATAAGATCCTACCAAACGAATGTCTTTCCTGCTGACAAGATAAAATATATGACCATATAGACAGCGAAAGTTCCGAAATATTCTTCCAACTGAGGAGGATCTTGAAGGATCACCGAGAAATGGTGATGATAGCCACGCAAATCACCTCTTGCTCCGAGACAGGATGAAAAGAATAGCCTGAGAAAAATAGAATTTATGCTTCAAAAAAAGAGTACAGATGATAAACAACTGGTAATCAGAGGATCATTGTCAACCTAGGAATGGTATACTGTGACCAAGAATATATAACAATACTCAAACTCATGACTTGACTCGCTCCTGGGCTGAAGCAAAGACGATGATAGATATCAGTTCTTGTGGAGTGAAAATTTGATCGGTAAAAGAACATACCAGAGTATTTTTGCTTCACAGTTATCAGGCACTCGAAAATAGACTGAGTTGAATGACTGTCCAGAGAATTCAATTCGATTCTATTCAAATCAGTACTTCTTTTTTATTTTGCAAAATATCCAAGTAAATTGAATAGTGTTGAGTGAAAACTGGCCTTCTTCGGCCAGTCTTTGGGTCTTTCTGTTTCCTTTGAAAGTTTCTATGTACATTTTACATTGAATTAAATTCTCGCTGTTGTCACCCCACTATTCATATTAAATCAAAACGATGAAAAGATTTCTAGGGTTTTCCTTTTCCCTCGGAGAATATTTCATGTCGTCCCATAGTTAGTACTTTAAAAATTGGATGCATTAAAAGATTAAAGATATGATTTGCTAGAGTGCAAAATGTTTCTATTAGATAAAAATTGTATCTACTGCACATCTCATTTTGTTACTTTCTTGCAGAATTGCTTCAACAAAATTTTCCCTCATTCACAAGATACAGCATTTTTTGAGTACCATCTGATGAGAGTACTCGAAATATTCAGATGACACTGTGAGAATTGGTTGAGATTATTTATAAATCTCGTGTCCTGAACAGCTGATCGATATTTTATCCAATTTCAAATAAGAGTTCACAGCTCGATTGGGGGAGTTCCAAGGTTAAAATTCAGTTAAACGTTCATTTTGTACGGTGAAAAATTCTCAACACAACTACCATAAGATTCTCTCATCTAGGAAGTTACAAGAATGATTATTTCCGTTACTATCTTATCAACTACAGCAGTGATAGTAGGAATATAAGTTCAATATTCTGAAAGAGATGTAATACAGTAACACTTGTAGCTATTTTGATGGACTCTGTTAGATAATTTGAACTTTATACATCAAAATCCTTTTGTCCGTAGATTTTCTCTAATGGATGAGAAATTTTTTCTTCAATTGTACAAAGAGAGAAGAAAGAGGAAAGAAGAGAGAGAGAGATATCTTATATCAACTTTTCGAAGAGAAAGAGAAAGATATGGTCTAACTTCTATTGTATATCTTGAAATAGATTCACTCACTCGCAATATCGACGTTACCATCGTGATTTTCAACTTCCATGAACAAGTTGAAATTCTTATCTGATCCACTCATATGGGTATACACATGATTCACTCTTCTTCATCCCATCTAGAGCCTATGGTCAAGCTCTATTTGGTAGAAGAAATATTTTCAACTTGTATTCATCTAATGTCAGTATCTTTTTTTGGAAAAAAACAACTCACTGAAACATGAACATCAAATTCTATTTATCTGACTGAACTTTCATTCTCAATTATATTGAGGGCACACTTTCGGAGTGGATACACATATAAGTGTTATGAAGAGGGAAATGACTTTGAGAGACATCTTGTCCAACTTTTCTGCTGCAATAGAGCTTCCACTATTCTACTATTTATGATACGATCTCATGAGAGTACGAATAAAGTTACTCTTTCTGTTCTATATCTGACTTTTATCCGTTTCCATCTACTTTTATCTAATTTATCATTGAGAATACCAATTCAGGTTAACTGCTGGTTGTAAAATCTGTTGAACCGTTATTCTTTCATCTGCCTTGATTCATTCTAATTTTCATCTCTTCTTCACCTTACACCACTTTATTCTTGCTGAAAAGAAGATAGAAGGTAGATATTCCTTCAACTCCTTATTATGATGATATGTAAAGCGAATAAATTACCAAATTGAGAAAAAGATTGGAGATGAAAATAGGGCTTATCCTATCCAAACCTTGAAAAGGAATATTCTATTGAATTGCTTATTTTCCGATTCTCATAATACTAAAAAGAGCATCTTTCTTTCTTTCTTCCTCTCTCTTCCAAGGAATAAGTCTCTGTCTAAAATGAGCTGAAAAGAATGCTTGAAGATAACAGCTTTTCTTCACTTTCTAGGCACAGTATTTTGTTACTTTTTCTCTTTTACTCAAATACAGTGGAGAAATTCCTGTGTTGTTACACTCAGGCAACTTCTTAACTAGTTTTTCTCGAGACACCACAATGGAAAAGGCAAGAAGAATAAGAAGAAGGAGAAAAAAAGACTGTAAAGGACACTCTGTGCGTGTGTGTTTCACAATAACTCTCTTGTTAGAAAATAAGTGAAAAGAATGGAGGCAAAAAAACTTGAGCTCATTTGGAGAGAAAGTATAGAGAAAAGAGACACACTTTAGAAGTATTCGAAAAAAGTATCAGAGACATCAGAAATGATGCGGATTTCACTTTCCTGTATCAGTTCTGCCCGGAGCACTTTTTGTGCCCTTTTCAAACTGATAGAATCGATCATATTTTATTTTACATAGGCACAGAAATCACGCTGTTATGTTTAATATCGGATGAATCATTTCCGTCTGAAACTTGGGCCCACACAGACTTGGGAATCAACAAGCACAAACATAAATTCATAAGAGATGCAATTTTCTCCAATCTCATGAACCTATCAAGATACTTTGTTGAACTGTTCTTTTCCGTTCTCAATAGTAAGATGCAGTTACTGATTACTGTTACAATTTGACTGGAACCAAATGTCTCTATGAGATAATGAAATAACGTCTCTCTCTCTCTCTCTTTTATATGAGTCTCTAGTTGTCTGTTGTAATTGCCAAAAAAAAGTTCTTTTCTTGTCAGCGAGAATACCTTTTGAAAGAAATGAAAATTCGGATATAAAAAATGAATATACGCTCCAGAAGATTTTGAAGCAGGAAAAAATTCTCTATTAACAGGTATAGAAGTGAGACGAGAGAGGCTCAGGTAAAAAAATTTTGTATTCTGCTTCATATCGATTAATCAACATGGCTCAGTTGGGCTTTCATATACACCATGTGAACATGGTGTATAATCAATACTTTACTCATTCAACCTTGCAAAGCTTTTGAGCAAGATTTAAAGCAATCAAGATCATCATTAAAATACATGAACATGTATGTTCGTGTAATCCAAGATCTTTGCGACATCGTTCTAATTGAGTTTCAAGTTTCCTGAATTGTGGAATGATGATCTATTCATCGTCAAGTATAGTTTGTTGAAAAATCATTTCTTCCTGAAGTGACTGGAACACAGTCGCGTCTTGAAAAGATAAATGAACATTCTTCGTATGATTTTTTTCCATTAATTTAGTATTCTATGCAATAACAAAAGATAATTTCATGCTCATGTGGAGTCACTTTGTTTATTGATTTCGCGTTTACTCATTTATATTTCATGATTTCAGAGCGGAGTAAACCCCACAGTCCTCACACATACATAAGCCAAGAGGGAACACTCAGGAAGGAAGCTGCCCAACTCATCACTTTACTTCCAGTGTTATTGCTAGGCAAAGAATTGTTTCTTTTTCTTCATTGCTCAGCATTTATTCTGACTTTCAAGAACAATTAATCTTGACTAGTATGCAGGGAAAGGAAATACTTTCGCCCTGGGAAAAAGTTAAGGGATGCTTGATGTGTGTCTGTGTGCTATATACATGTATACCGATAATGGTAGGATCAGACCATTCTTATGATCATTTTCAATACAAAATTGGTGGTGATAATTTCAATCTCATGAAAAAAACCTATGAGCAAGATTGATAGAGAGAGAGAGCAAATGATGAGGATAAACTCTGCTAAGGTTAGCAGTATCACTGTACCAATGATGATGAGACTCTGTTTGACATCCAATGGAACCCATTTGTGATCCAAAAATATGTACATATACACACATACACGTATATATTCCCTCCAGAATTTACGCTTTCAACATTCAAAATTCACTTGGGAACATCATAAGCTTTTCCAACTGTCTGATTTTGTGATAAATTCTGAATAACTGTTGCCTGTCATATTAGATTAGGTTTGATCACAAATGAGCGATGAGCTATGAGTGATAACACATAAAAACTTGACAACAATGCATCATTTTCTATTCTGAACGTCTTTTTGTAACGCTATCATGTAAACAGAGCAGACATGTGGACTTTTCTGGATTCTTAGAAAAATTTGCTATCAACAAAAGTCGAATACCCAAGTCTGAAATATATCTTATATTCATTCGAAACTTCATTGCAGCATGTGTATTTTGACTGAACACGAATTCAACTTGTAGAGTTGGGCTTGCTATCACCAAGAGGGTCTATATGCTTGATATCATACATTATTACTGAATATATCCGATGTTAAACATGGCGACACAGGTGAATACACCACCATGCACCGATGTAACTTATATTTACATGAATTTGAGTAACAGAAACAGAGAGAGATATATATACATACAATCATTTGGAACCAGCCACATAGAAAAAAGTGAAATTTGAAAGAAAAAATGATATTTCTTCTCATCTGAATTCTCTCTCCATCTTCCCGCTCTAGCAGTCAGATGCCAACAGATATTGAAACTGAAATTGAATACCTCATGGCGATCTTTTTGTCTTGCAACCAGTTCATATTACCCAGTCAATCATGCATAATATGACCTGCTTGGTGGAATCAGTTCCAAATCTGATGAACGATGATCTTTTCTACTCGTGGTGTCTGTTTTTATTTTATCAAAAAATGTTTCTTATTTGATCGGATGTGAATTATGAGGATGATTTTACACATGATGAATAATATTTCCCCTTGCCATGGCAGATATTTTTATGATAAGTTCCTGAAAATCTGTAATGTTACCAGACAGCGGAGCCAGAGACCCTTGAACACCCATATGTGATGGGATGAATTGATTACCTTTCGGTTGTTGTTGTTTTTGTGTCCATCTGTACCAGCATCCAGTGAGAATCCTTGAATTTCCGGTCTTCAGTGATCGGAAATAAATCAAAAGTAGTGAGTAGCTGTACAGGTATATACAGTACATTGAGTTATCTCTTCATCTGCTTTGATTCGGATCTAAAATCTCTTCCATCTTCTTCTTACTCTGCTTCAATCTAATATTTTATCTTTACTTTTTGCTCCATCAAATCGATCGCATCAGTCTCTCCTTCAATTCAGTAATACGATATATAAGGCAAATGGACCACTGAGCACTTACACCTATGATGCCTATAAGACTTATGATTGATAAATATCATCACTGATATGAGAATATTCTATGCCTATGTGTGTATGAAAAGAGTGATAGACGAATCAATATTCTTTCAGTCATCTTTGATGCTCCAGAAGCATTACATCCAACGATTTTGTAGCATGTTCCATTGTGGCTCTCTTTCCTGATATTCCTGTTGCTATTGATGCGAAAACCATTGACCAATAAACCTTCCACTGTTTTCATGTGTCTACTCTGAATGTTAGTCATTCTCTTTCCTGAAAAAGGTTCAGTGTTCAATTGGCTGGATCATTTGAGCTACCAAAGAGAGAGAGAGAGAGAGAGAGAGAGAGAGAGAGAGAGAGAAGAGGAATGATGAAAGGAAAGTTAAAGTTCTCACAGTGTCATCCTTCCTATCATTGATCATCAATGGCCAGTAACAAACAGCAATCCTCGCAAGATTAGCTCACTATTATTGGGTCACCTTAGATGATCAAATAGTTATTAGCATGACACTTCTTCTCTGTTTGCTTCTCTCTCTCTCTCTCTCTCTCTCTTTCTCACTTTCTTGATATTCGAATGTGTTCATAAGCAGAATTGTTGATATAGATGAATCTTTTTTCTCTTCTTTTCTATCTCTATCTCTATATCTTCAGAACCTACTCATCAGATTCATTTCGAGCTCATACATTTGGTATAAAATCACTGCAATTCCTTTTGTGAACCTTGTGATTGCTTTCAGCTTATCCATACTCCATCTCTCTCTCTCTCTCTCTCTCTCTCTCTCTCTCTCTCTCTCTCTCTCTCTCTCTCTCTCTCTCTCTCTCTCTCTCTCTTCCTTTTCCTGACCCTACTGTTTGATACTGATCTCAATGAGGAGAAAAATATTTATTCACTTGATCAGTATGATCCATAGCTATGCTATTGAAGAGGGTCCTATCAGAGGTGGACTAAACCAACATCATTGAGCTGAGTCCAATGTTTGGTTCAGTAGCCTGTGGGTACTGATCAAGTGGCTGTCTAATGGCCACATAAATGTGCCTTGAAAACTGTTGATACCTACTCATTTTGTTCTATCAGGCTATCAATCTTCTCACAGACACTAGCATGATGGTAAAGATTATGCGAGCTTCTCGGAGTGTTCTATTTCCCAATATGAGATATTTTCCTCCATCACAAGTTCGAGGTGAATGTTGAGTGATGAAATTCGAAGAAAAATTTCAACACTCTGGGAAAGGTTGTCGAAACTTACCACTTTACAATGAAAGATTCCAATGTTAGCAGATTTTTGATGTAAACTTGTTGGATTGATTGCAATGAACACAAAATCGATCATTTTTTCCACTATCAAAGCAAACTGACACTGATGATACTCTCTATTTATCAGATATGTGGCCATAATATATCCTCTAAGACCACGAATGACACGAACCACAACACTCTGGATCACTATATTTATCTGGATCACTTCAAGCATTGTTTCCTTGCCTAATATAATTTATTCTGGTCTCAAAAAAGAAGAGTTCATGGATGGTGATATAAGTTTCATGTGCTTACTCGTATGGCCAGATGGAGTTCCACCAGATAGCCAGATGGATTTAATGTAAGTTGACGGATACAGTCTACACTTATCTTTCTTCAAACTTTTTCGCACACAAAAATATGGAACAATATGAATCTTTTGCCACAAGAATGAGCTGAAAAAAGTTTTTGGTCCAAAATCAGTGATCAGTTCAGTAGTGTACACTATTGAACTACTGTACTGTGCTTCACATTGGGAAACTGTGAATTTGAGCTCATTTTAAGGGCTCATGAAAGCTTTCCCCTCTTTTTTGGTGAAGATCATCATGAATAAAAATTGTTAAGCTTGACGAGTATCAGATTTGATCGAGTAGCTGATAATTTATGCAGATTTGTAAGCTTATTCTCAAATTTTCACTGTCACACAGCTTCTTCAAGGTACTCATAAAAAAATACTTAACTCATGATTCATTGCCATGAAGAAGGTAGAGATAGAGCAAAAACTGTTAATGATATGCTTGGGAGCTTCAAAAATGTCACCTAAATATCATTTACTTGATTCAGCGGAATTTTATTATTATTATCATAAAACATTCTTGATAATGCTCTCCATTTTATCCGGAAAATATTGATAAAATTTCTTGTTCCTTTGTCCCCATGAACTTATCCTCTATCACCTCACTTTCCAGATATAATGTTCTCCTCATTGTGGTTACCTACATGATTCCTATGTGCTCGATGTGTTTCACATATTTTCGAGTGGGTAGAGAATTGTGGGGCAGTAAAGGTATTGGAGAGTATACAACTCATCAAATGGAATCGATAAAATCAAAACGAAAGGTTTGTAATAGCTCTTTCCAGTAACACCAGCATCATTGAACATTTTTTCGCTACACTTTCAATATTAATTGACATATCGATTATAATAACTTTAATATGTCCACTCTCTTCTCTTTAATAGATCGTCAAAATGATGATCGTTGTTTTTGTTATATTCGCCGTTTGCTGGCTTCCATATCATATATTCTTTCTGGTCACTCATTGGTTTCCCGAAATTATACGCTCTCAACATGCTTACTTGATCATTTATTGGCTTGCCATGTCCAACTCAATGTACAATCCAATCATTTATTGTTGGATGAATTCACGGTAAGTTTACATTAGGTAACCTCATAAAAATTTTCCGCAAAGATCAGAAAGAACTTGGATGAACCAATAAAATTTTGCAATCCTTTTGAAAATAAAAAATTCGAGGATTATGTCGTGTGAGATGTTTTCACATGGTAATAGTAAGAGCTGCGTGCAATTCAATGGATTAAGGGTGAAGAATCAAGAATAATGAGACATGTGCTGCTAAGAGGAAAATCTCTTATCTTCAGATCACTTATCATTATTACGCTATGGAGTATCTAGTTTTTCTGTCGATCGTTTGATTCTTATGGAAAGTTCATGAGGTTAGAATATTCTCTTGCTCTGAATATGAGATAGATATTCTGAGTAGAAAGAGTGATTCGAATCATAGAATGAGGAATGATCGAGTCTGGTTCAAAATGTTTACCTACAAAGGTTAATGATTATATTTGGAGCTGCTAGGCTTTGTTTCTAGGCGAAATGTTGGTGAAATTTTTTGCTAATTTATGCTCATTTCTCTTTGAAAACAGATTTCGCTATGGTTTCAAGAAAGTTTTCTGCTGTATTTGTGATGGATCCGAAGAGCATGATGACTCAAGATGCCGCAGTAGGCCTCGAACAAGTATTTCGGAAGCATGTGTAACAGAAAATATCCGATTGAATGGAAACGGAAATTTTAATATGAATACAATGGGCGGAAATGCAGATGAATCACTTTCCTTAAAATCTACAAGTGACCTGAAAAATGATCATCTTCGAGTGCATGATAAAAAGAGGATATTCCGTAAAATATTATGATGTCCTCATCTCTCAATGATCGATCTCAAAGCATGGGCTCGAAATTACCAAACCAAAATTACCCAAAAATCTAACACATCTCTTTATTGACTAATATACTGGTCATAATTATCTTCATCAGTCTCAAATGATTGAACAATCTGGATTCGTAGTCTTTTTTGCTTCACAATTTGTTAGATTGTTGATTAGATCCTGATTGGGTCATGAAATCAGAGCTAAATGTATAATCATTTCAGGGTAAACTAGAACCTATTATGATATTTGAATACTGTTAATTGTATTATAAGATCACATTCTTGATAAATCCTCTCTCTCACACACACAGATTCTTGACGATGGAATGAAAATCATTGTAATAAATTCCAATTTGTCGAATAAATTTGTATATCAAAACTTCGTGCTTACAATCAAATTGATGGTCGCATAATTTACCCAGAACGGATATCGAAGTGTGAGAGTGAGAAAACAACTATATTTTTCAAAATCAATATTGAACATCATGAAGAAAATTTCTATGAATTAATACCTACATGTATCTTGAGATTTAGCAATATCTTAGGAGAAAATTTTCAGCTCAATTTTTTCCGATAAAATGAGAAAGGCATATCAATAAATTGTCGATTAAATTTTTTTCGATTTATGTCCCAAAAGCGACGGCGATTTGAGTTTCTGATGGATCACCTAGGAAGTTTAGCTTTAACAGTTGAAAAAATGATACAGCTCTTCAAATTGTAAGAAAAAAATATATTTTTTCCCTCGAAAAAACTTATACCGTTATTCTAGTCCTTCTACGATCACTAGATGGCAGCTACTATTCTTGGTGATGTTTATGGCGGGATTCGAAAAATGTTCAAAAATATCATGTCGAAATCTTCGATTTCAGAATCATGATGATATGTTCGATTTTGAATTTTTTTTCTAATTGAATTTCGATATTTTACGATAATTATGATTTCAAATTCCTATTGATCATTTGGAAGGCTTATCCGGAGAGCAGCTTTTCGTGAAGCTCTGATTGTCTTGCATCATTTTCTTTTCGATTTCCATCCCCTGTTCTATCATGATCTGTGCTCTTTTCAGATGAGTGAATTCTCAATTTTCTTCTGTTTATACCTAAATTTCCTTTGATCTTGATTGTTTTGTGATACACTATCATGAATTTGGTCATCAATGTTGACTCTATGTAACTTTGATTCCCTTATTCAACATCATGGCCATTGCTTTGCATTCGTTGGGATGATGCAAATTGTGTGCATTTCAGTATTTCGACCTTTGCTTTTCCATGATACCAGAACGTTATTGAAATGGAATAGCATCAACTGATAAGGATGATGTTTGTATAAGCTTCGAGCAGTGGTTGTGGATTTGCCCTCTTATTCTTGTAAAATATCATTCAAATATTTTTAATCTTCCCAGCCATCTTCACCTTTTTAACTGGTTGACCCTTGACCCTTTTGTTGATAACAAAAAAATTCAGCCAATTTTGGTAAACTCAATGCTTTCGATTGGAAATTGACCCCAACATTGTGGATCATTTTCTTCCGCATCTTTTCATTACGGTAAGTGTGCTACTCGTATTCGATATCTAATGAGCTTTTATTGATGGAAAGATGAGCCTGGTTAACGATGTCTTCATCTTGACGATATCTTACACAGCCATTTCTCGTGTAGCTACGTCTCATGTTGTCTTCACACTTGGAAAAATTGATTACAATCTATTCCAATTAGTCTATGTGCGTATGAGAAGAACTTTCTTGTTTACTATATGAAGGATATGATCATAAATTAATTGCCCTCTTTATTAGTGTGGGGAAGTTCAAATCAAAACACAAAGAAATGATCTGCACTAAATTTGCTCTCAGCTCCAGCTTCAGTGATTACGGTCACCAAAGAACTTAGAGCTATTGAGTTGATTATTAATTATTTTCATTCTTCTTTTTGTAGCGGTTGATGTCATGGTATGATCTTTTTTGGTTTCCTTGTCACAAAAGTTCGAATAGGCTTCGGATGGTAATCGATTGACTAACACTGAATTCGCTCGTATACCAGTTGGGTGGCTGAAGGTGACTTTGTCCATGTTAGTTTGGTTTTTATCCAAAGTGTGTGAACTTCTCAAAATATGATTCCATATAAGAAGTTTGAATCCTCATGAAATGCTCCTCTGTTTATCACAGCTATCACAACCCTCTCTAGTGTCCTAGGAACAGCGTCTTTGCCAAGACACCTCTAGGAATAGACAAGCAAAATGGTTCGAAGTCCTGGTAGACTGAAAAAACCGTTTCCATCGGATAGTGCAAATATATTCTCACAAATTTTTCTCAGGTAAGTTAATATTATTTTTTTCGATCGTATCTCATCTATCGTTTTCTTCTTGATCCAGCTGGACTTGGCCCATATTTTGTGTTGGCTATCGGAAAGAACTTGACTACGATGATCTATATACCTGCAGCAAGTATGATGACGCAGACTTGGTAGGAGAAAAATTGGAAAGGTTGGTAAATTAGTAGATAAAAATGATATAAAACAATTAATTAATCAACTTGTAGGTCAAGATTTCAATTTTGAATAAGCACCAAGATCCTGAAGCTCAGTATGCTGAAAGCTTGTGGAAAGCTCATAATTGAACTATTTCATTATTATTGCCTCTGAAAATGAAAATTTAATGAAAAATTTACTAGAAATGATATCTATACTTTTTCGTTTCATTTGTCCAAATGATCTTAATTAGAAAAAAATTTTCCATATTTCTTTCTCCCAGAGAATGGCGAAAAGAATTGAAAAAGAGTAGTCCGTGTTTATGGAAAGCTATTTTTCGTGCCTTCCATCGATCTTATCTGAAATATGTGATGACGATTGGTGTTCTTGAGGCAAGAAATTTCAATTCTTTCAATAATTGAATTAAGTACTTGCGAACAACATAACATTTAACATAACTTATATGCTTCTTTCCATGATGACCAGGAATTAGGTGTACGGATAGCTCAACCTTTCATGTTGGGCGGAATTTTGGATTTCTTCAAGGGTGGTGGAAGCGATATTTCTACTTTTTATTACCTCATTGCTGGCTTCCTAGTATGCTCTGGTACCTTTGTTGTTGCTCATCATCCCTTTTTTATCTGTATGTAAAAATTAATCCAGCAGAAAAGTTATTTGCTGGACAAACCTCTTGAAAAAAATGTCTCTCTAGACTTGACCACTCGATTTCTTTCAATTTATTACAATTTGATTTTAACCTTCTTCTAGCAAATGCTCGTCATGGAATGAGAGCTCGTGTTGCAACTCAGAGATTGGTTTTAAATAAATTGTTGGTTGTTTCAAAAGCAGAACTTTACAATCGGGATGTTGGACAAATTATCAATTTGATCTCAAATGATGTACAAAAGTTCGATGCGGTGAGTTTTTTGAGATTACTGTTACACATTCAAGTGCATTAAGATTACTTCATTCGAATTCAATATCATCCATCTTTTCATGGACTAGTGTGCCTTTTTCCTCCCCTATCTGCTACTTGTACCCATTCAAACAATCATCATATCGATTCTTCTTTGGAATGATCTTGGGCTTGCCTATCTGGCTGGATTCATGGTTATTGTCCTCTTTGTTCCTCTACAAGGTTTGATTGGAAGACAATTTAGCTCAACTCGACGTGGAATTGCAAAATTCACCGATCAACGGATCCGATTGATGAGTGAGATAATCAATGGTATTCAAGTAATCAAGATGTATTCCTGGGAGAAAGCTTTTGCTGACAAGATTGCCACCATTCGTCGGTAAGTTTTCAAATTGGAATTTGCCATGAGATATTGAAAAAACAGTTTATTAAGTTCTACTTCTTCATCAGGAAAGAGATTGGAAAAATTCGAATCGGGTGTTTTCTGAGAGCACTCAACCTGGCTCTAAGTTTTGTTGTCACCAGGACCATCTTATTTGCCTGCTTCATCACTTACATTTTCCTAGGGAATACTTTGTCAGCTAAAACTGTTTTCGTTTCCATGGCTTTCTTCAATTCACTTAAAATCACATTAACCTTTCTGTTTCCCACCGCAATTGCAAACCTTTCCGAGGCTTGTGTGTCATGTCATCGTTTAACTGTAAGATGGAATCAGTTCGATGAAACCTCATCACATAATTTGACGATATTTTTGTACCTCTCTAACTTTTCAGGAATTTTTACTTCTCAAAGAGATCTCAAATCGTAGTCCACATCATGTTCAATCCTCAAAAAAATCAAATGATGAAAAATCGATTGTCGTGGAAAATTTGGAGGCAATGTGGGATTCAAATTCCAATGAATCATGCTTGAAGAACATTTCGTTCTCAGTCAAGTCAGGAGAACTTTTAACTGTGGTTGGACCAGTTGGAAGTGGTAAAACTTCACTTTTCCAATGTTTGCTCAATGAAATCGTGATCAAATCAGGCAAAATAACAATCAATGGGAAAATATCTTATGCATCTCAAGATGAGTGAGTATTCCAATCGCTTCAATTATCAGGATTGAATTTCTCTTATCTCTCTCTCTCCTCAGTTGGATATTTAATGCCAGTGTTAAAGATAACATTATATTTGGTGAACCTTTTGAGGAACAGAAATATCGTAAAGTCATCAAAGCCACTGCACTAGATCGTGATATTGAGATCTTTCCTCACAAAGACTTGACCCTGGTTGGGGAACGTGGTGTTGGTCTCAGTGGTGGTCAACGAGCACGAGTATCTTTAGCAAGGTAAACATCCATTCTCGAGCTATTCAAAACTTTTTAAAACTTTCATTCTTATTTATTACCAGAGCTATCTATCATGAAGCCGACATCTATCTCCTGGATGATCCCCTGGCTGCGGTTGATAGTCAGGTGGCGGAACATATCTTTACAAGGTAAAAAAACAATTGATATCGAAAATTGTGTGCCTCTAATTCTTAATATTTCAAAGGTGTTGTAAAGAGTATCTCAAATCGAAAGTAGTCATCTTGGTAACTCATCATTTTCACTTTTTGCGACGATCTGATAAAATTCTTCTATTAGACCAAGGCCAAGGCAAACCATTCAATTCTTATGCAGATCTACAAAACTCTGGCTCTGATATGATGACAATTCTCGAATTGGACAAACAACAGAGCGAGAATAGATTGCCTCGCGTACGGACAAATTCATCATCTCTAGTGCATCGTTTATCGTCTTCAGATAGCTTTGAAGTGGACACCGAAATGGAGGTACCATCTGTGGCTGAAGAAGTAAGAAAGAGTGGATCAGTCAAAGCCAAAGTTTACTGGATCTATATCAGATCAGGAGCCTCCATTCTCCTCTTTACCATAACTTTATTTTTCAACGTCCTCTCACAAGTGCTATTCAGTGTTAACGATATGTATCTTGCATGGTGGACCAATTTCATCTCTCGAACGGAATCTAATTCAACAGATTATTCCAGAAATAGCTCTGATATACATGCAAATTCATCTTTAGAAGAAATAGAGGTTATTTTCACAAACGAGGAACCAAATCCTAATGATTGGTTCTACACCATGGTATATACTGGGCTTGTTGTGAGTCTTTTCATCAGTGCCATGGTTCGAGCTATATTATTTTTCTATATGTGTAATCGAGCATCTATCAGGCTTCATGATTCAATTTTTTATCGCCTGCTTCGTTCTCCTCTCTCACTTTTTGAGAAAAATCCAGTAGGTAAAAGAAAACACTGCCTCTCAAATCTTTGGAGAATAACAATACTAATAGTCTGATTTATTAATCTCTTCCAGGGCGTATACTCAATCGTTTCTCTACTGATTTAGGAGTGATTGATGAGCTACTCCCAGCCACTGCTTTCGATCAAATGATGGTAAATTTTCTTTCCCTAATTGGATCCCAATCATTGAAGCAGTATCAAAAATATCTCATTCCATGATTATTTCCTTTCTCATAGAATTCGTTCATCATTATTGGAATTCTAGTGGTGGTTTCAATTGTGGCATGGTACATGATCATTCCGGCAGTTCTTCTTATTTTTATTGTTTTTTTTCTTCGATCAATTTACATAAAAACGGGTCGAGATGTGAAAAGAATTGAATCACTTGGTAGGTCTCTTCATGGGCTCTCAAGTAGTTAGTCACTAATTCTCTCTCTATTTTGATAGCTCGCAGTCCAATTTATTCTCATATCTCTACAATCGTGGATGGATTGACCACTATTCGTTCCTCCAAAAAAGAAGAAATGTTCTGCCGAGAATTTTCTAGTTATCTTAATGATCACTCAGCTATGTACTATCTCTATTGTGCCACTTCTCGTGCTCTAGGAGTGTGGACTGATTGGACAGGCTATATGTACATTATCACAACAACTTTGGTCATAGTAATATTTAAAGACAGTGAGTTATTGAAACATGTTTTATACCAATTCTGATTTCCTCAAATTTTTTCTTCCATTAAGCTGTACCTCCCGGAAGCGCTGGTCTAGCTCTTACCCAAATCTTAATGCTCACTGGAATGTTCCAATGGTTTGTTCGACAGTCAGCTGAACTGGAATCTCAGGTCCGAATGAGCTAGCCCTTCACCTCCTACTGTACTCACACATACTCATAATATAATCATTGTTCTTCCAGATGACAAGTGTGGAAAGAATAGCTGAGTACACTGAATTGTCTACAGAAGCAGAGCTCGTAACAGACAGAAGACCTCCTCCAGATTGGCCAAAACATGGTGACATACGTTTTGAGAAAGTTTTCCTACAATATGCATCATCACCAAAGCCCTCATTGAGTGACATAGATCTCGAAATAAAATCTGGAGAAAAGATAGGTATTGTAGGTCGCTCTGGGGCCGGAAAAAGTTCGCTAGTTTCGTGTTTGTTTCGCCTAGTAGAAGTTGAGGGTAGAATAATTATCGATGGTATTGATATTGGTAGAATTGGTTTGCAAGATTTGAGAGAAAAAATTTCAATTATTCCCCAAGAGCCAGTGATTTTCGCTGGTACAGTTCGATCCAATCTGGATCCTTTCAACAAGAGTACTGATCTCGATCTGTGGGAGGTTTTGGATGATGTACAATTGAAGGAAAAAGTTCAAGACTCTCCAGGTAATCTTGATCATGAAATTCGAGAAGGTGGAGATAATTTTAGTGTTGGTCAGCGACAATTGATCTGTCTGGCTCGAGCTCTTTTGCGTAAAAACAAGATTCTTGTTATCGATGAGGCAACCGCAAATGTGGATCTTGTGACAGATGATCTCATCCAACGGACAATCAGAACTAAATTCGCTCATTGCACTGTTCTGACGATTGCCCATCGCTTGAACACAATCATTGACTCTGATCGTGTTTTGGTAAGATAATGTTTATACTGATTATGATCAATGAATTTCAACAATCATGTTTTTCACTAGGTTCTCGATGCTGGTAAGGTGAAAGAATTTGCTCCACCTCATATTCTACTTCAACAGAAAAATTCGATATTTTCTCACCTTGTTGCGAAAACCGGAAGTTCGATGTCGAAAAAACTTCATGCTCTTGCCGGAGAATATTATGAGAACTCTAAAAATAAAAACAATCACTAATATTCACTGTAGGTCTAGAAACCTATCTGAAGAGTATCATTTCAATGTAATCAAAAGCAATTGGACTGATAATCTTGATCGTCTCTTGCTCAAGTGTTGAAAAATTCAATGCATTGCTCAAAGCAATCAGGAAATGATTCAGGCCAAATATAGAGCTTACTATTCACATCAAGAACATGCATTTGATTCAAGATTCTTCCAAGGTGCGTTATCTACTATTTTTCGATCTTTCCGTATTATTACGCAATATTAGGGTATAATATTTGTAGCCACTGATTCAAACATGAATTGAGTTTATTCAAGAAATGAATTTTCTCAGAATTGGCTCAAATTATTGGCCAATTGGAATGCGGTAGCAAGCAACAAATATTGTATCGATTACCGGACGAAGCTATATCAATCATCAGAATATTCGGCGCGATTCCATAAGAAGAAGAAAAAGAAGATAAAGAAGAAGAAGAATGTGTAAAAGTAGATACAACTGATGAGTCGTTTGGATTGTTGCCATCCAACCGAAACACAATCAAACTGCACCTTCAAGTTACCTTTGATGCATGTGAATAGTAGATGTTAACACGACACCCTTGCGGATGGAGAGAAAGTGTTAACATATTATCGGCATGTGGCGGTAGATTGCATGATGGATGAAGTTACAGGATCTCAGGATTACAGGAGATTTTGTGCCCTAATCTGGGGAGAAGAGGAAGAGCAATGAGGATTAATTTTCCTTAGAAGACCATCCAAAATCACATGAACGGCTGGCCAGCTAATCAGATAGCCAGCCAAGCTAGTTCACCATACGAATGGAACATGATATTCCGTGCCACAAATCTAACCGAAATCAGCCCATCAAGTGATCAGATATGCGAGATAATCCACTGTTTGCCTTCTCACTGGTCATCATCCGGGCTAAACAAGTTAGCAAGCGAGCTGATTTGCCAAAATTTGATCGAGATGCCGCTCAAAAAACGATTATCTTCCATCAAGAAAGTCTATACTTAGCTTCGCTGGAGAGAGCTCATATCGGACCGTGTGAACGTCAGCCGGAAGAAAAGCGGATTTGTGGTGCAATCAGGCATCATAATAAACCCTATTGTTTTGGGACGAATGATGACTCCAGTCCACTACAGTCCACCAGTATACAGTGTGTAAACCCTTGATTCACTTATTTTTTGCTTCTTGTCTAGCGGAAGTATGCAAATCAGTATCCTCTCATTGACCTCTCTCTTTCTCTCTCTCTCTTTCTTTCTTTCTTTCTTTTTCATCATTTCTTCACTTTCGCAATAAGAATGCAGTGTAAATACTGGAGTAAATATACATTTCTCCTACTTTTGTGGAATTATTTTGATTTTTGTTTCATCATTTGTTCTTCCTTCATGTTGGAAAAAGAAAACTTTTATTCATAACTTGTTGCATGTATACTGGATTTGCCATCTCTTTTTCAGAGAATCACTCAGGAAGATGAGAAAACTGATGAGCCGTGCTGCAGTCACGCTTTTAGAATTTTCGCGGTACTCGAACTTTACCATTTGCCAACAAATTTGATTGAAAGCAACCTGACATGCTTCTGGACATGATAATTCCACAAAATCAAGCTCACCGATAGAGTTGATCAAAAATGTCTATATACATTCAAAAATGCTCTCTGGCCTTCGGCTTATGACCTTCCATAATGGATGTTGTTTCATTCCTCCATCAAAAGAAAGAGCATCTAAAGTTTCTCATACATACATGAATCACGCCAACCAAAAGCTGTCACCAAGCTCTTCATATTATCATTTGAACGTTTCCCTCGTGAAGTCAACTCATTTAAGAGTTGTACATTTTTATATCAACTATTTTTGCAAATCAGATGTATTCACGTTTCAATTTGCCGAAAGGTAGCAATACTTTTTCTTCTCTTTTCTTATGTGATTACTTGTTTGTCTCCAAAATAGTCTACTAAAGTATGGAAAAAGATGTCGCAATTTTTTTTAATACTACTCCTACTACTACTACTACTGACTGAACATTATTAGTGTCGAAGCCTCAACATGATCTTTCGAAAGTCAAGTGTTGGCTGATTGAATCATATGGCTTCCCATTCAATCACTCTCTTTTTCTATTTTTCTTTATTTCTCTCAGCTTCATCCAATTGCTCTTGATTTGACAACATTTCATTTTAAGTGTTCAACAAGAAAAAATTTTACCCAAGCGAAAAGAAGTTACTCGAAAAGAAACCTTGTAAAACTATTCTCAATCCATCTCTTCTTGTGAAGCTTTTCACTTTTACTTTAAAATTGATATCGACGTGATGAGAGAAAGAGAGAGAGAGAGAGAGAAAGCCATTCTGGAAGGAAGAAATTTTCACTATTCAAGATATGGAATTCATCGATGACAAGAAACACTTCCTTCCGATGTAAATGTGTGTTTGGATGATCAATAAAAATGATGGGAATCTTTCTCGGAAACACTTTTCTCGCGGGACTTCTTCTGCGATTATCCGACCAGAAAAGAAGAAGGAAAGTGTATCGAAATATTTATTATTTTATTTCGAATGTATTTTTTTTTTGTAAGAGAAAATTTTTCTCAGTAATCATTGTTTAAAAGGAAATCTTTTTCACTCTTCTTCCCTGAGACTGACTCGAAAGATGTAGTGAGGAAGAGAAAAAATTCAAAAAATTCAAATAATATTGAAATGATTTACCGAAACTGGTTGAGTAAGATTTCGGCTTCTTAATATCAAATTTTCGATCACCTTAAGGCTTTGTAGATGTTCTTGTATCTTAATCAGATGGAATTGTTGAATAGCATTTTGTTTTGATTCCACTTTTCTCTCTCTTTCTCTTTTTTTGATCACTAAAATATTCCATGATCAATTTGAAATGCTAACATGTTCACATCAAGAGTTGGATTATTATTTTTTCTTCTTCCTCACTCATTTCCTAAAAAGTTGACACTTTGAATAGCTATCTGATGTCAGAATTTCCACTTGCTTTCGTGTTCTATTCAATCTGTATTCCTTCGAATGGTTGTTCACATAGTCTGATAGCTATCGAGAGCCGGAAGGAGGATAAGTCAGAAGGAGGTCCTCATGATCTAAATGCTCATCTTTCAACCAAAATACGGCAGATGGAATCGCATGTATGATGCTAATTCCATTCCTTAAAAGCTTCAGGTGATTATTTGATGAGTGAATTGCTCAAAACCATTAATTCAAACATACACACACATGCACACACAAAAAAAATAAGAACCACTTTATGGGACAAATTTTCATTCACAAAATGGTCACTTTACACTTCACACGTTCATCTGTTGTAGATATGTATTCCAATTGTTCTTACTATTGTAAGTGTTGTATATTATTCAACCTTTTTATTCCAAATTTGTATCATTTTCATGAGGTTGAAGAGAAAAAAGAAGCGTTTGATTTAACTTTTAGATTATATAATTTATATTCTAATGAAGTAAATAGAGAGAAAAATTTTTTGAAGAGAAGAATGTTTTTCTCACCAACTGAGATCTGTCTATCATAGGTGATGATTGAATTGCTAATGGTTTACAAAAATCACTTCCGTCAGAAGGGAGAGGGAAGCCTAAATATTTTCAATTGACGTTTACAACAGCTCATATTCCGATTATCTAACATTAAATGAGTGTAAGTTAGAGTGGATAATGATGTGTGCATCATGATGTCCCTTTTCGAATCATTGAATCACAGATTCATCATCTAATGCACTGATATGGGATGCTTCGAAAATTTAACTCTTCTGATACCAGAGCAAAGAGATGTACATTGTAAATTGCGGTTAGAATGAAGACCGGAAATGGGTTCGTATGCTATATCCGTAACTTATCAGCTGAAGAATGCACCCAAAATTGATTCTCTTCCGATACGTTCAACTATGTGGTCTATGTAAATTGTATTATACTTTACTTGACCTCTAGAGACTTTTAATTGAATCTGTGAACAACTTTCTCGAAATGTTTTGCTCTTCGATAAAAAGTGTCACTCTAAATGTCTCTCTATTTATATGTGTATCTTTGGTCAGCATGTTTACATTATTGAGCAAAACTGGTGAGATATTGCTCAATCATACTGTGAAGTGTTCCACAAAATTTGACCAGCTTCCTTAAAAGAAAGAGAGAGGAGCAAAAATTTCAACAATAACAAATTGCTTCTGGTTTAGCATCTATTTTGATTTCATTCCTGTGAGAAGAGAAAGTGTTGAGAAAAAAAAATGATCAGCAATTTCCTCCTATTGAGCGATATGATAAGCACGTATATCGCACAAAAAAAGTGTGAATGAGTTAATTGATTCAATTAATCGAAAATACGAGTGGGAAGTGTAGCCTCGGGGAGCCTTCATTTAGTAGGGTAGAATCTCTCCACTGATAATTTATTTATTGTGAAATTCATCGTTTTGTTCGATTTGTCAATGAAGATTATTTCATTTACCTACGATAGAGCTATAGCCTATCGCATATTGTTTCCGGATCTTTTGATAGGGATTTCATTGATAAATTTCCCTATTGAGTACATAAATCTCGTTGATTATCAAACAATTCGCACGATCATACAAGAGATACAAAGTATATAAATTTTTTCCCAAAATATTCACTAAAAGAGGACCAGCATACCTGAATGGCACCTTGAGGATGAGTTATGGTCAAGTTCTTGCGAAATTTTTGAAATAAGCTATTTTTAAAGCGCTCAAATGCTTCCTATTCAAATACATACTTTTGAAGGAAACATTTATCCTAAAGCTTAGAACTATAATGAGCCCAAGAGGCGATATGATGTATTGATGGCCATCAATTAAAATTATAACACTCATGGCACGCGCTGATCAGATAATAATATTACTCTTGGACACTTGATACCTGAGTAAATGTAAGTGTTTTTCTCATGAGCTTTACATCATCATTGTGGTCAGCTAGATTATCTTGACACGAGACATTATAGTGTATCAATTATTAGAAGACATAGTCTGGACATTCAAACTGATGCATTCGTGCATATTTGCTGTTGAGAGAAAGTGAGGATAGATCTTCGATAAAGTAATGAACGGTGAAAATACATCATCGTGATCAGTTGATCATCCATCAGTCTGGATTTTATGATGAGAAAATAAAGCAAAACTCTTAAAAGTATCCACTACACAGTGGTTGTGAAGTGAGATGAATTTTGGAGGATGGAGATGATGCGGTTTTCCTGATTCATTTTCGAAAAGATAGAGATGGTTGAGAGTAACGATTAGGAGAGAAAGAGAGAAAGAAAGAGAACCGTTGATATCATCTGAGCTATTAGGGCAGCAAACCTTTTCCATGATTAGGAAGAAAGATGGAAAAAGATGTTCTCGCATTGTCAACTGACTTTCCATTCATTTGGACTCGTGATTAAAGTTTCAGATATTCATTACACGCTACTTCCATTACATAATTTGAGATGAAAAGTGAACAGAAAAGCAGATAAAGATGAGTGTATATCAGCATATCGGCTCCTGAGAGTGCATCTTCTCTCTTCCTGCTCTCTCTCTCTCTCTCTCTCTCTCTCTCTCTCTCTCTCTCTCTCTCTCTCTCTCTTCAGGAAGTTCTAGAGCACAAACCTTACTGTTAACAACAACAACAGCATCAGCAGCAGAAGTAAGACTATCTGATTTGAGGCTCAGATATAATTTGGCAAAGAGCTTAATCTTTCGTTTGCATCATAATCACATGCGACAGGAACCACAATAAATCAGTTTTCAGTGAGCCTTTTTGACTATTGGAATGATTGCTTTGGATGCTCGACCGCAAGTACATCTTCATTTCCCAACTGAAACTTGCCCGCATCACTTCTTCCTTCTGCCTCCCACGCAGCCCTCTCCCTCCTCCTCCTCCTCCACCACCTCCTCCTCCCTGCATCCACTCTCCATTCACCAAAAGTCCTACACTCAGACACATACCCAGAGACAAGTTGTGTATTGCCCTTTACATCATTTCCCATGAATTTTTACATGGGTAAAGGCAATCAGGCAAATGAAATGAACACACATACAGATTGCACATCATGTATACTGACGTTAGTCTCGTTCCGATTCAGGTCGCTGTTCAAGTTCAAATGGCAAATGAGGATGAAATACGCTTGCGGTTGCAATATTCATGAATATTGCATGATTGTATGCGATCATCATTACACAAACCTCTCTCTCTCTCTCTCTCTCTCTCTCTCTCTCTCTCTCTCTCTCTCTCCTCTTGTCTTTAATGCTTCAAATGGCTTGGGAGATGCTCCAGTCTCGACTTGAGCTCAATTTGAACACGCCGGGACACTCAGCATCCAGCAGGAATGTCTTTTTTGTTCTTCATAACAGTTTTCTTTTTAGGAAAAGAGAGAGAGAAAGAGAAAGAGAGACTGAAGTCATGGAGAGGTGAAGCGCTTATTGTTCCGAATGAATCTGATGGATGCTCGATCTTTGTTCATCAAAAAGTGTTCATGAAGCGCTTCACCAGCAAGCGAATTACCTTCGGGATTAATCTATACTTCGTGGGTTCACTGAATGTATGTAAGCATGTCGATCATTTTATTCCAATATTTGGCGTAATTTGGGCAAATGAGTGACCTAATGGCAATGACATTCCTATTAAAATAAATGATTCATTGAACTTAATGGGACTCATCAATCTCCATGCTATTGATGCATAGTTTCATTTGATTTTCAATTTTGGACATTATAGTACACTTTGATCCTTCCAACTTGAAGTGGGCTCAAAAACGCATTCCAATCGTCAAAGTGAAATCAAATGTCATCGTTTCCATTGAGCAAATCATTCAATTTCTAATGGTGCTCATGTTGTGATAATTCAATTTTTACGTTCATTTTTCCAAAATGAGTCAAGAACCTCTTCTGGGAGGTATGTTCTCAGAGGCTGAATCCTGATGATTATGAATGACAATTTAGCATAATTCTTTTCAAAAGAACTTGGATCAAAAAAGACTAGACTTGATAAATTTAGCAACAGTGTTCACCAGAGCATCAGAAAATTGAGATGGAACTGTTGTTGAAGCTATTTTAGAGAATAAATGACTTTTTCTCATCTCTAATTTGGACAGTCTTACCATTGATACCAGTACTAATGGTCTAGGATGTAAATTCGCTTTCCATGTACCTTCTCCCACTTAAATTCATTGAAATTCCGTAAGATGAATAGAATATCATGGCATGCATCGACATTTGAATTTTATACTGAAAATATGCTAGTCGAATGTAGGGCATCTTTGTGATGATTCATCTATTTGATGAAACTACTGTATGCTGATGGAAATGCAGATTATCGATGATGGGCGAAAATTCCTCAACCACTCGAACAATGTCCATCCGCATGGTAAGTGGGAGGAATAAAAGAGAAGAGTATTTTGCCCGAGGCAAGCATCAAATTCCGAAAAAAAGGCTGTAAATATCTGACAGAATGGAGGAAGTCTTAAGTAGGTGAAATGGTTTTTGATAACATTTTCAGAAAGAGAGTGAAAGAGAGAGAGAGAGAGAGAGAGAGAGAGAGAGAGAGAGAGAGAGAGAGAGATGTTTCTTTTCGCTTTTCAAAGTTTCCGAAAGGATGCTGCTTATGAAAGACGGTATTGCTGAGTGGAGAAGAATATATCACGTCAAGTTTTGCATCTTAAATTTTCAAGACTTTCACGAAGCGCTCATCGGTCATCCGATGTAGGGAGAGAGAGAAGATCATATAGAAATAGTCTCTTTTGAGAAAAGGGAGAAAGAAAGAGTATGAATCTTTATTATTAATCAAATTAACCAACTCGTTGCGCTGCGAGGATAAACTTTCACGCGACCCGGCTTTTGCAATTAGAATTTCTAAATCAATCACCATGAATGAGAGAGTCTGGCTCACGAATAACGTGGAATATATGAGCCTCTTGCTCTCTACATCAAATACCTGCATGATACATTCCTCTTTTACATGTCCATTTCTCTCTCCTCAATTGAGTACCTGTTTCGGAGACATATCAAGTCACTTTTCTCTCTCCATGATCCTTACTCGGGACTCTTCATCTTGCAACTTGTTCCGTACGCAGGGAAGCTGTACTCAAGCTTGTCTCATCTTTCAACAAGAAAGAGATGACAAGAGAGAGAGAGAACGGATTTCGATCGACATTCAAATTTTTTGGACACTCTGGAACCACAAAAAATTGAATCTCAATGAGGATTGCTTGAGAAGAAGAGAGAATAAAAGTGACCTGCTCATCGAAAGTTCGTAAGTCAAAAGTGAAATGATGATGAAAATTTGCGTTACATTCGTTGAAATGATAAGAGTGGAAGAGTTGATGATGAGAAAAAAAATGATTTATTCTGGCTGATGATACAACTGAAGGCATGATCAAATGGACATGCAAATTTTCTTCTCCCACTGATGATGAAAAAGGTATAGAGGAAGGAGGTGAGGAGGAGGAGGAGGAGGAGGATGTGAGAAGCTGAGAACGCCGTTACGAAGGTTTGAAGGGAAAGTGAAAAGTGACAAACGAATGCAACAAGTGGATGATGATTTGAGACTTCTTCATTTTTCGTTGCGGGATGACAGGGAAGAAGAGAAAGATACCAATTCGATAATGATGGAGATGATCACATATATGCCCACACCAAAGTTTAGGAAAAGGTGATGAAAGTGAGAGCACAAAAGGAAAAGAATAATAAGAAGAACAAGAATCGAAAGAAGAGGAGAGAGTTACAATTTTATACACTCTTGATCGGGATGAACGAATCTGAATTCGTTGAATTCGTTCTGTGAGAGCAAGAGTAAAGCAAAGATCGAGCCCAACTGCGTTTTTCTATCCAAATTGAATGGATTAGTCGACATTTTTAGGCCACAATAACGGTCCAATGGCTGGATTGACAATCGGGAGAGAGAGAAAAATCCGTTTTCCATCAATTGAGTCATTCACTTGCGATTTCCATTCTTCTTTATACCATTTTACTCTTCTTCTTTTACGCTTTTCACCGCTTTTTTATCTCTTTCTCTCTTCTCTCTTTCTCACTCTTCTCCATCTCTCCATGGGGCATCCATCCTGGAATCCATAATATATGTGATCTTAAATTCGAGCGACACATACCGAATCATTTTTGACCATTATTATCCACTTTGCTCTCCATTATCGATCAATTTCTTACTCTCCTTCCAACTGGCAACAATGATTCACGTTTGTGCTCTACTTAGTTGCGAAAGGGACATCGTTCTCTCTCTCTCTTCATCTTATCACTTCTCGCAATTCACATCACCCATCATTTGACCATCGTTCACTTTTTCCACCTTCATCATCCATCGTGCTCACTGATTTCATGGTAGCACCAGAATGTCAGTTTCACAGAAAAGCTCAATTAATGGTTTGATCCCAATGAATTTGTACCGTTAAATGCCATCAATTTTTTTTATAGGAATGAAAAGAAAATGAAAATGAAAAAAGCAGTATCTTCTGTCTGACTGGCTACTTTCTTCTTCAAATAGAGATGGAAGAAGAGAGAGAAAGGTGATCATTCAGAATCAGATCCATGATTAATTAATAAGAGGATTTTCGTTTAAATTCATCATCATCTTTGCACGGTCTCCGCTTGTGGGGTTTGTTTTTGGGCAAAAAGTTAAGTCTCACAACATTCGGTGGCAACGGAATTGCTATCATTCCATCTTCACCAACAATGCCTGACATATCCTGAAGATATGGCTTCGGACGTCGGCCACTGGACACTGGCTTGAAATTTTTCGACGGTGTAACTGTACCCGAATGTATCGGAGAATGTGTATGATGATGGTGATGCTGATTGGCCCTCGATGGTCCAACTGGTCGATATTGAAGATCATTGATCGATGGTGTACCGCGTTGTTGATCAGATGAATATGATGAAGATGAGGATGGCTGACTTCGTCTCTTACCCTTTGCGATCACTGTTGATTGATCTTCTAGATGCTTGAGAACTTGTGATAATATATTTCGAATCATTTCCATATCAATTTCTCCTCCTCCTCCTCCTCCACCTCCTCCATGGCTAGTGGGAGGCTGAGAGTATTGAGAAGATGCACGACCTTTCATCTGAGGAACCACATTGGTGATGATATGGACAAGATTGCCCGGTGAAGGTGGTATTGGTACACCATGATGATGATTCTTTTTGTTATTGTAATTATTTTTATGATTATTATTGTTATTATTATTAATATAGCTGCTTGGCTTGGAAGGTGTATACTGTTTTGGCAGGACATATTCACTCATATCATCGAGAGCATTAATTGAATTGAACAGTCCGGATGATGATAAAGTTGATGATGATGCTGTTTGTGATCGAACTCCTCGATGACCACTGTACAAATCTCGATGGAAATCATCTGAGTCCATGGATGCAATCAAAGCTGCATTGTCAAATATGTAGTCGGGCACCGAGCTGAGAGTATCCACATAATTGGAAACATTAACGGGATCTGTATGGGGCTCCAGTGTCAATCCACCGTAGCCACCCAGTAATGAGTCTAATTGGTTAGCTTGATTGAGACGCAATGCAACACAATTTGCTGGTGTCCATGTCAAGATATTCAAAGTAAGGCACATAAGTCCACTGAGCAGCATTCTCACTGCTGACGCTGAACCCATGGTGGTGGTATTCCCGAGTACGAGAGGAAAAAAAGCTCAATAAAACAAAACAAAACGAAAAAAAAGATCAACAAGCAATAATTAAGCAAGCTGAATTTAGTATGTTGTTATTATTGTGGGTGAAAAACTGTTTGTCAACCTTTATCTATCATCTCGCGAAAGAGTCCACATTCGTCTAACCCGAACTCAGTCTCAAGCAACCCTTAAGTAGGAAAACGAAGTTAAGTCGAAAAAGAGCCAAGAAAGAGAAGAGAGAGAGAGAGAGAGAGAGAGAGACAGGTGAGTGAGCGGGATGAAAAGTGGTCCCTCAAATTGGCGTCCAGACCTGAAATCTTTTTTGCACCATCAAAGTAAATAGTAGTAGTAATGGTGGTAGAAAGAAATGGTGATCATCTGTTTTAAGCACATTCACTGGATTGAGTTGTATTTTACTTCTTTTGGAATAAAATTTTGTTTGATTCATTTATGGGACATCCCATCTGTGGATTCATACAGGTATCAGATTCACCTGTCACCCCCGATAACTGATGCGGAGGTATCAGTGTTGAGTGTACAACTTCCCTATCTCTCTCTCTCTCTCTCTCTCTCTCTCTCTCTCTCTCTCCTTCATTCAGCATCTTCGTGTGGCTCATCTATGTGCTCACTTCCGATTATGTTATCTCTTCTTACTGTTGAAACAATCTTGATTGAGCGAGACAAAAAATTAGTGTGTTTGTGTGTGTGTGTGTGTGTGTATGTGTATACTTGATTGTGATAGTAGATCAAAAACAATGGTGCTAAACGGTCAGCGTTTGTGAGTTGCAAAAGAAGAAGATGCACATTTGGCCTGAGGCGTAAATAGTAAAATGAGTAAGGAAGAGAGAGATGAAGAGAGATGAAGATGGATGAAGAAAGAGAAAGATAGAATGAAAATGAAATGAAAATAAGAACTATTACCACTTTTCGTTTCATTAAGAGAAATAAAATTCGTTTTATACTCGTGAAAAGGTAATTCATTAAGCGAACTATTGAATTTAGCTATGTTTTCTCTTACTAGTTGATTTTCGTCGTTCTTCTTATTTATGGTGGAACAAGATTGAGTAAAATCGTTGAATGAATTGCCATGATGATTGAAACATGCATCCATAAATGAGAAATACCGTTAGAGACGGACAGACAATATCCGTTACTTCAAACCAATTTACCACGAATTTTTCTCGTGCTTTTCTTGAACATGACTCTTAATTTGCTGCTTATCACTTGATCAAATATCTGATCACCTCACTTAGAACAATAAAACATGACAAACGCTTTTTTGCCATCTTTTTCCATCAATTTTATCTGATCATGCATCGGGTCTTTAATTAACAATAAAGTACAACACATTCTAGAACACATTTCCGGCTACAGCCGAATGATTAGTTTATAATAAGTTGATTGATTATCAATCATTTGAATAAATTTGTTACGATATTCATGGATACTCTGGATAGGAAGATTTATTATTAAATCAAAACTATACCATCGATCGGTTGCTAATTTCTGAAACTTTTCACTTGTTCAGTTCGACTGTGATCGAACTTCGAATCACTTTCTATTCCTATTCTAAAATTGAAAAATCCATTAATATCGAATTAGTGTCTCATTCTGTGTAAATGTTGTATTCTTGCCTTTTTCGAAAGATTTTCTCGATGAATGAATGAATTAATCATGTCATTGTTCTTACTTTTCACTCCTCATTGACACAAAGTTTTTCTATTCATTTCAATGCTAAAATCTGGTAGCATCATTGCTACTAATGATCACGAAAATATGACGAACATGAGTGTCATAATGTAATATTTTTGGTTATTTCGGTGTTTTCACGATTTACCATTAACGGTAAATGCATGTAGTTTGCTCGGGTATGAACAAAAAGAGACATTCACACATGCTGAATGTGCATGTTTCCAGGAAGTGAATCGATTTTTTGGTCGATTTTCTTTAAGATGACCAAAGCAAAATTGAACACATTGGTTAAGGTATCAGCAATGATGATCCCATTTGGTAAAGAATCAATGTTCATAACTTTTGGTCATCATCCATGATTGAGTGGTTAAGAAAATTCTATAGATGTTTATTTAGGCTAAGGTAAGAGCTAAACTCATAAAGGAGTCAAGAGCTCATTGATGATATTCCAAGAACCCATATTGAATCGAATTGCATCTATCTTCGCCAATATTCTCCCAAAGAAACCCTTTTTTATATGCCAGTTACTGAAACAGCTAAATTGAGGATTTTACTCACCATATTTACTCTTAACCCAAGAAACACAATCGAATAAATAGAATTTAGTTTGGATCTAGAAGAAATTAGCTTCAAAAAGTTCACAATGTTTCACAAACATTCGAAAAACTGAGACTAGTAAGAAACTAATATAGAGAGAAGAAGATCATCAAATTTATCCTCGTGTCTAGCAAACTCATCATCTTGTTGACTATTTATTCGATTCGAACAGAGTTTCCTGGAATAGGGGACAGAATTGATCTGAGACCTTACTGTTTTTCTTCGATAACTGTTACAGAACAGTCGTAGAAACAGAAAAGACTATGACTCTGAATGAAAATACGTTTTACTTCTCTTGCTTACTTTCATTCATGTAGGAGTGCCACTGGTACCTCAAATAGTACCTCAATCAATGGGATGAATTACACAACTCACAATTACTCTAATGTATATCAAATGAATGGGCTATTTTATAGAGTACATGTACATGCATGTGGCTCTGTTGGCTAGTCTGTAGGTCAATCGAATGGTACACAAAATATATACAAAATGTTGAGATCAAAGAAAACCTCAATTCCGATATTGATTGTATTGCCTCTGAGAGAGAGAAGCCTTGACCAATTCCCTAGAATCACCAGTATGTAATAGTCTATCATTGTCTGGGATTCACCTGTCAGAAGATCTCGATTTTTCTTATTCAAGACCGATAAGTGATAGTTTTTTCACCTGCTAGCATCATCAAACATTCCATAACACCCATCAATGTATAAAAATCAAAAACGAGGCGATCCTTTTGTTTCACTTTCTCTAATGCATCTTTTCACTATTTATTCCCTATGAATCTAAAAAAAGCTTCCACCTATAAAAGAATCTTCCCACAGAAAGTGAGAATAGCATATGGAATTCTCACTGTGATCTAGAAGGAATCCTATGAGTTGGCTCTAAGGAATGAAAACACCGAAGATTCTAGATTTCTGTGAAAGGCTTCATAAAAATCGATACTTTATGCTTGATATTCAATGAAATTGCGAAACAAATCGGTTTTCAAAGCCATAGACTCACAAAAATGAGCCCTTCAAATTTAAATTCATCACCAAGTTCTGAAAAAGACTAGCTTTTCGATCGAATTGGTTTTGCCTCTGAGTTGTTCTGAATAGTATAGATTCAAAAATTCTTCACAATGAATGAATGAGTAATTGAAATAACAGCCAGTCAGTTAAATATCACGATGATTTATTGTACATTCAAGACCATTTCGATACAATTTCAGGAAAATGATCAAGATTCAACAAATAAGCATCAAAAAACGATGCCACCTTTTTATCATCTGTAAATCTTTTTCCCGAACCTCTTGATTTTTCTCTATCAATCTGATGAAGAATTTATGTTGAGAACAATTTTTATGAATTGATAGAACAAAAAAACAGCCATCACACAGATTTAGAATTTTTTTCTTCCGATGAGCTGGAACATTATGGAGGCAACAAGATAGAGAGAAATTTTGTGGGTGACCATGTATGTTGCTCTAAAATGAAAAAATAGGCCTGTTCCAAGGTGAAACCATTAGGACTCATTATTATCGAGATTCTGATGATGAAGAATCAGAATTGAGAGCAGCAGCAACAGATTCCGGAATTCGGGTGAAAATAATTTCTTTTGGTGTAAGTTTCGCTTCCCTATAAGATCGACCATCAAAGAATAGGATGTCTCCTAGAGAATGGATTGGATTGGGTCCATCGGATGATGAAGAATCAGACTCGCTGGAAATCGATGGCTGTTGCTGGGACTGTTGGTTGCTTCTCTTGCCAAATCTCATGGGTTCCCGGTGACTGCAACGTCGACACGATGCTGGATCAGAACTGGCACAAACACCTAGACAATTATAGCGTGCCGATGTTTCGGACAGAAGTAGAAACAAAACTATGCACAATCCGATGATATATTTCGTTTTCTTAGATGGACGACTGAACATTTTGTATGGACAATTAATGACGTATGAATCCAGAGTCCCCATCAGATGAATAATGGTACACTATCGGTTGAACAGAGTTCTTATATGTTTTTTTCACGATGGAATAGTGAACACAACTAACGGTAATTCTCGAATGAGCTAAGAGGCTAGATAGATCAAAATATTGGAAAGATTCTTCTCACCCGATTTTATGTGCATATATATACAAATATGCATTCTACGATTCTCTTGCCATGTTCTAGTTAGGAATGCGCATTTCTAAGAATATTCTCTCTGAATATGCAAGAGGAACATTCTGAAAGTGGGCATATGTGATGAGTGTTATCCACTTTCTGATGAAATTTGGGGAAGGTCTATCGATTACGTCAAACAGAGGTGTATTATCGTCATCATGAAATAGAAATTAATAGTTTAACACAAAAAATGAGATTTTGACTATTCATGACAAGATTTCTCGTATTTAATATTTAAAAATACAAAAAGGCTTCAAAATTGTGACCGAAATTGATCCTATCATGGATTAATCATTTTTCTGGTGTAAACTGAAAGTTCAAACCACCATACAAAAAGTAAATTATAATTCGAGGAAATCACATGAACAGAAGTTTTTTTCATGAAAATTTAAAAATTTAGAAAATCTATCTGTAATTGATTTATTCTGAGTTTTGACTTCACCAAAATTTGATTTTGATGGAGAAATTGCAGTGTTCTGTTGATCAATCGAGCTAATTTTTTCTAATCCTCGATACTGTATTCGTTATGAGATGTTGAATGAATAATTAAATCTCTATCAGAGTTTTAGCCCTAATTTCACCAATATTTCACGACAAAACTGCAACAATCAGGCACAAATCGGATCTGTTAGAGGTGTCAAGTTCCAATACCTCAAATGTGTCAAAGGATTTGTTGGTCAGCTAAGTTTTCACCAAAATCTAGTAAAAAAACCAAAACATTGTACCAAAAAATGAAGAAGGTGGATATTTTACTCAAAACAACCATGTAGAACTGAACTCTAGAACTTCCATCATTAATGAAACTTAATACTTAAAAACTTAAAAACTCTTGCTTCAACATTGAATCAGGCCATTTTTTGATAGTTTGATCGATTCAAGCTCTGAAATCAGAACTTATGGGAAGAAGAATTCTTACTATGTTCATTGATGATTCAGCTTGCCTAATTCTCTTGAAATTAGAGTATCGATCTCTCTAAAATGATTTTCTCCAACTATCTATTGAATTATTTCAAAGAATAAATCCTTGAATTCAACATTAGATAGATTCTGTTTATAAGTCTTCACCGTGTTGGGCATACTAAAAACCTGACATTGACAATCAATTCATGAAAATTCTTCCAAATATTCGGAATCAATATAGCTCGATTGGCATTCACGAAATAATCAACCGATGAAAATCTATCTGATACTTGATTGGAAACTGTCACAGAGAAGCAATCTGAATACTCTTAATCTATTATCCAGTGAATTATTTTCTGCGTTTCTCTTAACTCATGTCATTCGATTATTTTTAGTCCCAAAAATGTGATTTTTTTCAACTATACAATTCTCTTGATAGCTTTGAACTTTTTTGGGTGCACCCAGGGTGTATTGTCATGGAATAGCATTAATTGGTGAAGATAATAATCAAATTCTCACATGTACGATGCCTGATCTGCTCCTGGGACTTTCTCCCTCATTCTGTTCCTCTCTCTTTCCGATGGCCGTCGAACATCTCTCTCTCTCTCTTTCTTTCTTTCTCTCTCTCTCTCTCTCTCAAGATGATTATCTTATTTGTTCGTCAATATCGTGATAGCGAGTGTCATCATTAATAAGACATTTGCACTGGGAAAAGATAAAAGTTGATTACCATAGGTTCATAATGGTTGGTTCAACCTCCGCTGGTAGTGTTTTACAACCCACAATCAGGATCCCAATTTTAGCACGCTTCCTGATATCTTTTATCCCAGGAAGTTGGTGCCTTTGATGAATAAAAATGGACTTGAAACCATCAATACCTTTATCGTTTACTTGCTTGCTTACTTACTTTTGTGTACTGATGGATATATTACCTTTGCTTTTGTGAATAGAAATTCGAGACAGTCGATCAACACTGCTTTTGCATCTCTAATTTGGCTGGTTGCTATCAGTACGTAGAAGTGAATATACTTCATCATTACGAATTGCTTGAATCTGTGCGTTTTTAATTTGCTTAACATTAATGGCACTGCTACATATGATTTAATACATTGCAGTCAATCAGTATTTATTTTAACAAATCTAGTCGATAAGCGATTGTAATAATGATGGATAAAATGAGTAAACTCAAAAGACCTTGTCCCAGTGATAGTGCAAATATTTTTTCGAAAGTTTCATATCTGTGAGTGATGACAACCTTCTGAACTGTTAATTTTAGATTCTTTTGGCTAAATTTCTGGCATTTTTTGTCTCTCTTTATTGGATGCTCAATTTAGCTGGATTTTACCTCTCTTTTGGAGAGGATATAAGAAAGAATTGACTTATGATGATCTCTATGCGTGCAGTAAATATGATGATTCTGATATGCTGGACGAAAAACTGAGAAAGTTGGTATTTGATGCACATGCATGTCTGAATATTTTCATAGATTCGGATTTTCTTTCTTATTGTTACCAATTAGAGAATGGGAAAAAGAAGTCAAAAAAGGACACAAAAAGTCAAGTTTATCCAAGGCAATATGGAGAGCTTTTGGTCTTCGATATTTGACTTTTGCATTGTTTTTTGGTGGAATAGAGGTGAGATTATGCATAATCTTAATTGGATGCCTTGCAACGACAGAGTTGGTGAAGTTTTTCTCAAACTAAAATTTAAATCTCAATTCTTCAGTATTGCATCGTAACTGTGGCCCAGCCATTCCTTCTCGGAGGCTTGATCAACTATTTTTCTGGTCAAAAGATGGACCAAACTACCTTCAGTCTGTATATTGGCGGTTTCATATTGTGTTCAATGTCTGTTATCTTCACTCATCATCCGTACTTCATGACCAATGCTCGATATGGGATGAGAGTGAGAACAGCAGTCCAGAGGCTAGTGTTGGAAAAATTATTTGTTGTCTCCAAATCAGCTCTTCATAATCGCAAGATAGGTCAAATAATCAACCTCATATCAAATGATGTGAATAAATTTGATGAGGTATCGTATGAGAGGAAATCTCTATCTTCTCATCCACTTTCAAATGTCATGTAAATCACTTCTAATTTGACCTTTCTCTCTCTCTCTCTCTTTCTTTCTTTCTTTCTTTCTTTCTTTCTTTCTTTCTTTCTTTCTTTCTTT